>SJYA01009254.1:0-14512 GCA_006410615.1 Neotragus moschatus
CGGGCAGGTTTCCCAGGAGGTGTGGGTGCTGGGGACTCAGTCAGGCTCCTGAGAAAACGCAGATGCTACCGGAGGCAGGGAGCCTTGGCCGGGGTGGGCTGGAGCTGGACCTCCGTGGGCTGTTCCTTTCGTTTCCAGGGCCTCCCAGGGGAAGGCAAGCACCCGCTTTCTCCGTGAGGCAGTGGCCCTGCGGTATCCCGCATCACACAGGCCGTGGTAGCAGGATGCAGGATGCAGGCCCAGCCCCACTGGGCTCAGGCAGCTCGGTCTCACTCAGCATCAGGACCCGCTGTTGGGACCCCACCAGGATGCGGAAATCTGTGCTCAGCAGCCACAGTTCTGAGACTGGAAGGCGAACCTTAACACCTGTGACGGTGAAGAAAGAAGCAAGTCCAGCGCCGGGTCCGGGCTAGAGGTAGACGGCCTGTGTTTGCAGCAGGCCCGAGGCCGTTATATTCAGAGTGTGGTGCGTGGAGCTGCCTGCAGTGAGATGAGGGTGCAGCTGAGATGGTGTCCAGATGCTCTCGTGCAGTCTGATGTCACTGAGATGTTACAAAGTGGCCTCGCCAGAGCTGGCGCAGACCAGCAGCTCTGCTGTGTGGGTCTGGTGTGGGGTGCCTCCAGGCTTTCTGCGCTTTGTGTTGGGTACCCCCCTCAGTAGATCTGTCCCTGGGTGCCACACTGCCACCATTTCAGGAATGGGCCGCCGACTTCCACAGATGCTAACCCCGCAGCTCAGGGTTATGGACCCCAGACCTCTGGCCACGAAGCAATGGAGAGCCCCCTGCCCAGACACTTTCAACTGTGGCTGTGTTCCGGCATTCTTAGGACAGGGCTGCTGCCTCCTGCTGTCCTGTTGACCCCACCTCCTGCTGCCCCACCCCACCACCTCACCCCACCACCCGCTGCACCCAGGCCCACGTGCTGGTCCTCCTTGGAACCCTCCAGCTGGCTCTGAGAGCCTCCAGGTTCGCTGATGGCCAGTCCCCCTGGAACGGGGGCCCATGGCAGTTGGGGGGTTATTCCTCCTGCAGCCAGTTGAGAACTCTTGACCTTATGAAGAGAGATAGGACAAGACAGGCAAAATCTGAATTTCTATAATCCTCACTGATTTACCTTTTTCCTGTCTCACCTCCAAGTTGAGGCTAGGGATTTGTCGAAGTTCTTCAGAATATAGGAATTTCTTAACTGGCAACTTGGTCTGTCCCAGGCAGCCAGGCTTCCGGCTGAATGTATAAGCTTTGAAGGAGCTCCCAGGTGGCTGAAGTGTCCAGTCCTTCATAAAGATTATCCATCCATTCATCCATTCCACGTGCATCCTCCCATCCTGTCCTTAAGTGAATCATGAAAGGAAACACATTGTTTCAAGCTCTCAAGGAGGTAAAGGTGTGTTTAGTCTGAAAGAACTGCATACATGGGGCCCAGTTGTTCTCTGTTAGAAGATTTCCTCTTCAGAGGCCTTTCTGTGTATGGTTTAATATGATGCACACGGTTTAATCAAGCTGCCTTGGTAAAAGCCAGATTGCAGGCAAGCACTCCTGCTATATACTTAGCCTCTAGCTGTTGAGTCCATGGCAACACTGCAACATAGAAATGGCTATAAAGCCTTTGCAAGAAGCATCCGGTATGAAACAAGAAAGCTCTGAAATATTTGTGGGGTGATTCATCTAGTTGTTTTCCTGCAGAATTACTTGTCTGAAAAATAAATTGTTGATCAAAAAAGACGTAAAATATTTAACTTGCGTAAAATGATTCTTTAGTCCAAAGCCGAAAACAAACTCAAGCTTCATTTTTAATTTTTTTCATCAAAAGTCTTTTTAATCCAACATCGCCCAGCATCTTAGGACTAACTCTTGTTGACTGAAGAGAAATGTGCAACCTGAAAATTGTGAGTTAAGTTTTATTCGAGGATCTTACGGAGGACCACAGGCCAGGAGACAGCCTCTCAGGCAGCTCTGAGGAACTGCTCCAAAGAGGAGCCAGAATACATAGGATCTTTTGCTGGGAGAAAACGTGTAGTCAGATATCGAAAATTACTTATAATCACAAAAGCCCGACATCTGAAGTTAATGATTTAGTTCTTTTCTATGTCTGGGAAGATGCACTCATTGAGAGGATTCCTTAGATTCAGATTCTCTCTTTACTATTGAAGATGGTGTTTTTCTCCCCATTCTCCTCCTCTGTCTTAAGTTTGAGTTTTATTTCCCTCCCTATAATAGGTGTTTTAAAAATGAAATGGTTCACTTTTACTGACATAGGACCCTTTAAAAATGTATCCATTTAATCAACTATGATTTCCTAAGAGTAAGAATTCATTAAAATGCACCCACGGTCTGGCCTCTTGGGCGTGGACAGTTTGTCCCTGCCCTGGAGATGCCACCATGGAGAAGGAAGGCCTGATCTCCGACGAGTCGTGGTGACGCATGGTGACAGGGACAGTGGGTACACTGCGGCAGGAACGCCCAGTGGAGAAGGAGCAGTCAGTCCTGCTTATAGGGTGGGGCAAAGATCAGGCAGGTTTATTTTTGTGAAAGACCTTCTCAGAAAATGGTTGTGCCCAGGCAGTTCTTAAATATAACACGCCTTCCAGACACAGTAGCAGTAGCCAAGCGTGGGGAGCTGTAAATATCACACCAAGATTAGCTCGCGTAAATAGACACCCAGAGATATATTCAATGGGGAGATTTCTGTTTCTAATGATCAAAAAGAAGGACACAAAGAAGTGGAGAAGTGCAGGCATCTGGGTGGCTGTCGGGACTAGACACTTTACAGCATCAACAAGAAGGCCGAAGACACCAGTTTGAACTGCAGACTCTCTGGGTGGCAGTCCTTGGCCACATCGTCTCAGTGGCCCTGCAGGAAGCAAGTGGCCCATGGCAGCTGCAGAGGAGTGTGACCTCAGGACCCCAGGGATGTGCAGGCGCCTTGCCCCCAGGACGTCATGTCTGCTGGGTGGGACCCATCCTTGCACAGAAGCCCCTAACCATGCTGCAGTGACGGAACAGCCCCGTGTCAGTGCAGCCCGCGAGGGTGGCCGCTCACCAGATGCTTCTCTGCTCTCGTTTACCTGGGGAGTATTTTTTTAAAGAAACAATTTTGATAGCTTTAATTGAATAAGTGATACAGGCGAAACTTAATTCTATGGAAATTGAGCACAGACCATGTGCAAGCACAATGTTAGGTCGGTAGGAAATATAAAACTATGCGTATGTCCTGGACTAGTGAGATCAGATACAGAAAAATAGCAAACCTTAAATTGGACGAAGTTAGGACTAAGGTTGGTCCTGATGGAAAAAGTGTAGGTAAACTGCTCCAGGCGGAAGAGCTGTGTTCTGTAGCCTAGAACTCTATCCTGACTTCAGACCTTGAGCTCAGTGGGGAGTGCTCAGTGCAGAAGCCAGTGATCCTGCTGGGCCTTAGTTAAGAATTATCTCCCTCACACTATTCTTCTCAGTATGTTGAAGACAAGGTTCTTTTTTAGGAATTGATTATTTCTTCCTCTTTGTGATTGAGAAAATGTACCGAATTTTGTAATTGCTGGTTGAGTTACGTTTATGTGCAATCAACTGCATGTAATTAAAGCATTTGGTGTGATGAATTCAGATGTATGTTTCCATCCCAGAAGCCATCAGCATAGTCAAGGCGCAGGCGTTTTCTCTCACTTTCGAAAGTTCCCTCGTGTCTCTCTGCCACAGGCTTCTGCCACGACCCATTCCTGCTCTGCTTTCTGTCGCTGTAGGTCAGTTTGCATTTTCTAGAATCTTCTCCAAGTGGCACTGAGAGAAGTGCCATTTCTCACATATTCTTTTGCTCTTATTCTTTCACTCAGTATAGTGGTTTTGATTTTCATTTCTGTTGTGGCGTTCCTGTGATTTGTTCCTCTTTGTTGATAGCAGTATTCATCACATGTATTTACTTACAGTGATTTGTGTGTCCATTCTCCTGTTGATGGACATCTGGCTTGTTTCCAGGTTTTGGCCACTACAGGTAAAGCTGCTGTGAGCTTTCATTTGTGGTCTTGGTGTGGACACGGGTCGTTTTCCTCTTGAGTAGCTATTGGGGTGCTGGGCTGGCTGGCACGGTAGGCACATGGTTACCATTTAAGAAGCTCACAGTGGTTTTCTAAGCTGCTGTACTGTTCTGCATTCCACCAGCAGTGGAGGAGAATTACACTCGCTGGGTCCATCTCTGTCTTCATGTTTTCACCTGTCTCGTGTATGTGAAGTTGATTGAATTTTAAATGTAAATTTTTCAATGGGCGGCGTCAAGTGTGTTTGGTAACTACTTCTTTGGTAGTTGTCTTAACTCAGAGGGCAGAGGAATCGGGCCAGCCGGGAGCAGTGGCCTCAGCTGCAGGAGTGCCTGTCTGTGCACCCAGGCCTGGAGGACCGGGCCTCTCTGTGGGATCCAGGTCCTCTTCACTGGGGGCCTTGCAGGGAGCACAGCTAGCTGGCCTGAGCCAACCACACGACGTATGGACGTAGCTGGACAATACTTTCCCAGCTTCTGATTCAGCATTTTTATTTTTCACATGTTCATCATTCTTTTTTAAATAGTACTCACATTAAAAAACAGAAAAAGGTAATTTTGGAATAGATCACTTTTCAGGGGACTGCCCTATATTTAGTAATAAACAGCTGTCGGTTTGAAGATTCAGCTAATTCCAGTCAGTGAATGACTTGAAATGGCAGAAACGAAGTATTTCCCCTTAAAAAAAAATACGACGGCAGATTTTGAACACACACAGAGCTAGGAGACACCATGTGGGGGGCCCCTGTGTGCCCACTTGTGCCTGTTATCTTGTTTTAAAGGTTTTAAGCTTTTTAATTATCTGGCTTGGTTGTTTTATGGGGAGAGCCCCTTCGCTGTTCTTTCATCTGACTCATAGCCACTTATCTGCTCAGGCCCATCATCTCATCATCTTGCCTAACAAAACTAACAGTAATTCCCTAATAGCACTGAGTCTCCTGTCCTTGCTTCAGCTGCCCGTATTGTCTTCAGGTAACTTGGAACTGTTACAAAAGTCATTCTTAGGCTGAATCTACTGGTTGGGACAACCCAACACATCAGACACAGGGTTCGGCTGCAGCGGCGTCCCTTCTTGCCCATCCCTCGGGTCCCTTTCCCGCTGTGTCCTCTTCCGGTTCCTCCAGCTCCCCATGTGTGTGTCAGGGTCCAGCTCGCGGCTGTCATCACAGGGTGTGTGCTGTGTGCCCCCCCTGTGCAGGGGAGGGGCCTCGAGCTGGGCAGAGGCCAGCACAGAATGAGGCCGGGTGATCACGGGACAGAGGGGTGCAGAGCGGCTGCACAGAAGCCACCAGGCATCTTTGGGGAAGAGTGACGTAGTGTGTGCTGTTATCATTTTAAACATTGAGTCTGAGAGATGGGGGAGGCTGAGGCTGCCAAGGAGTAGTGCGGATGGCTGGGCACCCTGGGCTATGACCTCTGCCCCCTCACCTCAGAGTTTTAGAAAAGGCGACGCCCACCCTTCCCAGCTTCGGGGTGCGCCAGCCGCTGAGACAGGCCAGGGAGACCGAGCATGAATCTGTCTGTGCCTCGCAGTGGTTGCTCCAGCTGACGGCCGCGCTGGGCCCTTCAGGTCTCACGGGGCCGCTGCCGTCCGGGAAGGGCTCTGGCCATCCACGCCCCTGCTTCTCCTGTGGCTTCAGAACCCACGTTCCCCATCGATTAACAACCAGGGAAGGTCACTGGGCCATGCTGCTGGCCTTTGCTCTCCTGGGTGACTGGAGCAGGGGCCTGGCCATCCCAGCACAGCTCCTCAGTGCCACATGCAGTCCCGTCAGGTCGGCTCAGGGGCAGGAGTCAGCCTGGCACAAGCACTGCCCTTCCGTCTGGCTTGAACGTGTGGCCAGGCCCAGGTCTGACTGCTCGCAGGATGGTCACGTCCAGGCGCTTTCTACAGAGGCTCCTACCGTCTCCCCGGCCTGCCACGTGCACTTCCTCTGTCTCTTCTGCCTCCCTGAGGCCTTGGTCCAGGGCCTGTGTCAGGAAGGTTGACAAAAATGTGAACAGAAAACCAGGCCAGGGAACGCAGAGGGCGGGGGAGTGCCAGCGGTGAGAGCAAGTCTCCGTGCAGGGAGGGGGCGTCTGCTGCGTCCTTGTGTTTCTGACGAGCTGGGCAGAAAGGGAAGTGCTGATGTCCATGGTTCTCATTGTTGAAAGTAGGACAAGCTCTCTTCCATAGAGGCCACATCATCTCTCCTGGCACTGACAGGTCATTAATTACTCCCAGGGTTAGTTCTGGTCATTGCTGCCCACCTACCTTCCATGGCTTGCTGGAAAGCTCACTTCTGTCTAACACGTGCTGTCAGCCCACCTACTGTGTGCAGAGTGGCTGTCAGTGGCTGGCAGAGAGAGGAGCCAGCCATGGACCTGTGGGTACCACGTGTGGGTATCATGTCCTGAGCACGCCCTGTGGAGCTGGGGAAGCCTGAATCTCTGCGCCTGGGAGGCTGAGGGTAGGAAACAGGTGATCAGCCCTTCTACATGAGGAGGCAGGATGGCAGGAATGATCACAGAGGTGTCCAAGAGCACAGCCTATTTCTGGAAGGAGGAGAGACCTGCATATCCAGGGAGGAAGGCTGCTGGGCCAGACCAGCATGAGAGGCGCCTTCATGCTCCCCTTTGGAGCCTGTCCGTCTCAACGGTGTGGAGGAGGGAAGGAAACGCATCAGCTGTTTCAGCAAACAGCCCTGGGGCTGTGGGGAGGGCAAGGCTGCAGCTGGGGCGGGGTTGAGATAGGAGCTGCCTCGGAGGCCCAGGTGGAAGAGGAAGTATTTGGAACCCATGGACAAGCTGTGGGTAGGATGGAGAGAGAGGCGTTTAGATTTCTGGTACAGATGGGTGGACGGGTGAGCAGGTGCAGGGGCAGAATGAGGAGGAAGAAGCTGCTGTGACTTGTCAACAGTGAAGATGAGAGCAGTGGTATTGAAAGGCCCTTTGCCAATGCCTTCAGCCGGTGCTGAGGTTCCATTGTCCAGAGTCCCATTGGGAGGGCCAGTTGGGTCCTATGGACTGAAGCGACTTGGCGGCGGCAGCAGCAGCAGCAGCAGCCTTGGTTACATGTGGCTCCAGGAGAAGCAGAGACTTGTTCAGAGTCACGCACCCTGACAAGGCAGATGCCAGCCTGACCGGGAGCCCTGGGGGTGGGGGAGCTGGACAAAGCAACATTTGGAATCTGGAGCTGTGTTTTTGGAGCAAGATGCTAAACAGCAAGTTTCACTTGGGGTGGGGGTGTGCGTGAAGAGACCTTGGAGCCTTGAGCTCTGCACCTGGTGAGGACGCCGCCTTTAGAGCCCAGCTGATGGTGAGGAAGGACCCGCGAGGGTGTCTCCTTGGGCTGGCCCTGCACCTCATACCCCCTGCTTGGGTGGTCGGAGGACGCTGAGACCCAGGTGCACTGAGAGCCCCCCCCACGATCTAGGGTTGCCAAATCAAATACAGGATGCCCGTCACGTGAGTTTCAGATAAACAAGGAATGTGTTTTGCTGTAAGTATGTCCTACATTGTCGCCTTTTCCCAGGAAAGGGAAAAGATTGACTTATGGTTTTAACAACATTTCAGGCATTATTATTATTTTGTAGATATAGATAAGCTGACCCCTTCACTGTTCACACAGATGCGCAGCCTGGGAGAGAAAGGAAGCAGAGAGCAGCTGCCGGATCGCTAGAGGCGCCCCAGGCATGTCTGCTGCGCCCCGGGGCCGGCAGGTCAGCACTCTCCCCATCCCCACGGACAGTGGGGAGCCAGTGATTTTCCCGACTGTGACTGCTCACTGGTAACAGGCACACTTTTTCCCTGTTACCCTCCCAGATCAGGGAGCCAGGATGGCACTCTGTGAACCCAAGCTGATTCCTTTTCTGCTGTTAGTGCATGCCACTGTCTCCATGACCCTGAGAGTGAACCAGTGTGTGTGTGTGTGTGTGTGTGTGTCAGGTGAGGGCAGAGGTGGCCCTCACCCCTGACCCTGGCCTGGAAGGCTCTGGGGAGGCAGGAAGAAGGCTGGAGGCTCGATGGTGAAGGAGCAGGCCCTTGGGTGGCTGGGAGCGGCTGTGACTTCAGTGTGTGTGTGTTGTTGGGGGGAGTTACAGAATTGGCAGGGAGAGGAGAGTCAGTGGGTATGGACTGTCCCTGATGGTGACTGGTAGTAGAGAGGAGAATGGTGCAAAATAAACAAAAGATATAGTCATTTATTATTTGGGACAGAAGAATATGTGAACATGAGAAACAGCAGTCATAGTCAGGAAAAATCACTGGCTCCCCACTACTCGTGGAAATGGGGGATGTGATGACCTACAGGCCCCCAGGTGCAGCGGACATGCCTGGGGCGCCTCTGTTGATTCTGCAGGTGCTCTCTGCTTCATTTCTCTCCCAGGCTGTGCATCTGTGTGAACAGTGAGGGGATCAGCTTATCTATATCTAAAAAAAAAAATCATGCCTGAAATGTTGTTTAAACCGTAAGCCAATCTGAGTCTTCTGTTCCATGAGCATGATATAGCATTTCATTTATCTGGGTCTTCCTAAATTACTTTGGTGACTTTCTTGTCATTTTCAGTATACAGATCCNAAAAAAAAAATCATGCCTGAAATGTTGTTTAAACCGTAAGCCAATCTGAGTCTTCTGTTCCATGAGCATGATATAGCATTTCATTTATCTGGGTCTTCCTAAATTACTTTGGTGACTTTCTTGTCATTTTCAGTATACAGATCCATGTTGGCTCAAATGTTTAAGTATCTTACATTTCTGGAGCCTTCGTAAGTGGAATTTGAAATTTCAGTTTCCAGTTTTCATTACTGTGTAGAAACAGAATTGATGTGTGTGTTGACCTTGTGACTTTGCTGAACTCATTTACTAATTCTATAAGGTTTTTGGTTTGATTTTTTGCAGATTCTTTGGGATTTGCTATATATGCCTAGAAAATATGTATGTTTTTATTCCTTTTGGTCCAATCTTTATGCCTTTTTTTCCTCTACTCTTACTCCAGAGTGTAGACTTCTGGTTTGAGATTGAAGAGGAGGATGGAGAATCCATCACCTTGTGTTGCTTCTGATTTTAGGGAGAGTGCATTCAGCCTTTAGGATCCTTTAGTGTGATAGACTGGAGGCTTTTTGCAGAGAAAGCTCTCTTTACTCCTGCTCAGAGTTCTTGATGTTGAAGAGGGCCAGTCACTTTTCTTTGTTTTAATCAATATGTTCATATGATTCTTCTTCCGCAGATGGTTAACGTGGTGAATTACCTTGTTTGATTTTTAAAATATTGAACCAGCTTTGCATTCCTGAGATAAAATCGACTTTGTTGTGGTGTATTATTCTTCTCACATAGCACTGATTCTGTTTGCTAATATTTCTTGAGGGTTTTTGCATCTATGGTCATGAGCATTGATATTTAGTTGAAGAGGTATTGATATTTGGTTTTCTTGTGATGCATTTATCTGGTTTGGCAACAGTGTAATACTGGCCTCATATAATAATTTGAGATGTGTTTCCTCCTTTTCCATTTTCTGGAAAAGATTTGGTAGAATCAGTATAATTTTTTTTTCCCTTAAATGTTCAGTAGAAGTTGCCAGTGAGACAATATGGGCCTGAAATTCCTTTTATAGGTTCTTAACTACAAATTCAGTTATTGCATAGGTAATTGTGGATTACCTGTTTCATCTTCAGTGAGGTTTTGGTAGCTTGTGGTTTGGGGAAACTTGTCTGTTTCATGTAAGTTGTTGAATTACATACATGGATCTGTGCAGAGCATCCCCTTCCTATTCTTTCAATGTTTCTGTAGAAATGTCTTCTTTTTAATTCTTCATATGACTAATTGGTATCTTCTCTCTTTTCTGTCATTCTTGTCTTACATTTATCAATTTTATTTGGTTTGCAAGTTTATTTATTTACAAACAGCTAAATTTTGTTGTCTCTTGGTTTTTTCTTTCTCTTCTCTTTATTATTGTCTTCTTTCTACATAATTTAATTAATTTTTCTTGTTAAATTTAATTAAGTGGAACTCAGATTGTTCAGATATTTCTTTTCTAAAGTGAGCATTTGATACTATACATTTCTTTCTGAGCTCTTTTTATCAATCCATCAATTTTAATCTATTTCTTTATTCACTTATGTTCAAGTCCTTGAAACTTCCTTTTTATCCCATGGTTTACTTAGAAGTATATTATTTATAATACTGGCAGTTTACAGTGCTTAGAAATGTTACAGTTATTCTTTCTGTTACTGATTTCTAGTCAGATTCCAGTGTGGTTAGAGAACTTCAGTTGTGTCTGACTCTTTGTGACCCCCGGGACTGTAGCCCACAGGCTCCCCTGTCCTTGGGCTTCTCCAGGCAAGACTACTGGAGTGGGCTGCCATTCCCTTCTCCAGGGGATCTCCGGGATGGAGCCCAGGTCTCCTGCAGTGCAAGTGAATTCTTTGTCATCTGAGCCCCCAGGGAAGCCCAGAACATCTTTATATGTTGTCAATTCTCTGTGGCTCAGGAGATGTTTTATCTTGGTGAGTGTTCTGTGTACACTAGACAGCAAATGCTTTCTGCTACAGTTGGATGGAGGTGTAGAAATGTCAGCTAGATCTGGTTGGCTGATGGTGTCATTCAGTTCTTCAATATCCTGTTGCTTGTGTATTATTTATAATGATCACCAAGAGAGGGCTGTTATCTCAAAACTTAATTGTGGATTTGTCTAGTTTTCTGATGAGTTTTTTTCAGTTTTTGTCTCATGTATTTCAACGATTCTTTGTTTGGTGCATTGAAGTTTAGGATTATTATGTCTTCTTGATGAATTGATCTCTTTAGCATTATGTAATGTCCTTTTTTATCCCTGGTAATTTTCTTGAATTCATCTGACATTTGATGTTTGATGTTGACATAGCCATTCCAGCTTTATTTTGCTTAACATTTGCATGATGTATTTTCTCCATAACTTTACTATTTCATATATTTAAAGTAGTTTCTTGAAGTAGTATGTATTTGAATTATTCATCTTTTAGTTGAAGTGTTTAGACCATTCATATTAAATCATAATATCAAACCATTACATTCCGTGAAACCATTTGTATAAAGGAAAGAAATGATCTGTGGTTTTTATGATTTTTTAAAATTTAGGACAACAATTTAGTCTTTTTTTCTTTCTTGCCTGTTTTGCTTTCCTGTATCCCCCCTCTTGACTTCTTCTGAGCTTTTTGAAAATTTTAGTGTCTCATTTTAATTTTAGTTTTTCTGCTGTGGTGTTAAAGTTTACCTTTTATTTAATTGTATGGGTTTTCTGCGGATTAAAATATGTAAACATTTCACAGTTTCCCTAGAATGAGTAGCTTATCATTTCATGTGGAATGTAGGTATTCTCCATGGCTACGTGTTATACCTGTATTTTAAAGAATTCAAGAAAAGAGGAATGGCCTCTTACATTTGCCAAGATGTTTATCATTTCTGCCACCCCTCAGGTTGCAGGTTTCCTTTCATATTGTTTTCATTTAATCTGAAGGACTTACTTTAGCAATTATTTTAGACCAAGTCTGCCAGCAGTGAATTCTCTTTGCCTTTTCTCTCTTCCTCCTAGCTAGCATAGTCTCCGTAGGCCTTCAGATTATTCTCAGATAAGGAATGTGGGTCTCTCTTGGTGTTCTTGTAATTTTGTCCTTGTCCTTAGTTTTCAGTAGGTTGATAATAACATCCTGTGGGTAAATTTCTTTTTTTTTTAATTTTTATTTTATTTTTTTACTTTACAATACTGTATTGGTTTTGCCCTACATCGACGTGAATCCACCACAGGTGTTTAGGGTTCACTGAACTTCTTGAATATGTAGGCTTCTGTCTTTTAATGAATTGGGAGAGTTTTCTGCCATTACTTCTTAATAAATTTTCCTCTGGAACACTTTCTTTTTCCTCCCCTCCTAGAAGTCTGTTGATACGCATGTTAGACCTTCTGGTGCTGTCTAGTCAGTTCCTGAGTCTGTGCATTTTTTTGTCAACCACTTCTCTTGATGTTATTCCAATTGGAGAATTTATGCTGACATACTCAAAATCAGTAAATCTGCATTTTTAAATTTCCCATTATTATATTTTCAAATCTGAAATTTCCTTTTGGTATTTCTTTATAGCTTCTGTTTCTTTGCTGAGACTTACTGTGTTTCCATTGATTTCCAGTGAGTTTGCTCCTACTTCTTGGAATGTTTTTATAACATTTACTTCAAGTCTCAATCACAGTTCCAGTCCATGGGTCTCTTGTGACATCTGATGGTGTCTTTCCCCATGTGACTTGAGATGAGTAACTGGATAGACCTGTTGAATATTATGTTATGGTATTCTGGGTTTTGTTTTTGTCTTATGAGAATGTTGATATTTTTGTTTTATCAGGCAGTTGACTCAACTGAGTTCAGCTTAAATTTCTGCCAAGCTTTCTGTAGCTACTGTTTCAGCACCAGTTCTGCTTACAAAGCCTTTTCCTTGCTTTCTGATCTTTCCCATGTTTGTTCTGCCCTGGCCAGACTGGGATCCAGCAGGTATTCTCTCTCCTAGTCCAGCTCTCAAAGCCTCTGGTTGCTGGTAAGGGTCAGATCCGCATAGTGCAGTTGAGAGATGCCACCAGGATTTCAGACGACTTTTTGGAGTTTCCTGAGCTCTTTTTTTTCTACAATCTCCCCAGGGCTGTCTGCTTCTCTAAGCTTCCCCTTTTGGTCCTCAAGCCAGCAAACTGGGGCTGTATTTACCCGACTCCAAGGTGCACTTCCCAAGACTGCCCACTTCTGGGGCAAAGCCAGAACAGAGATTAGAAAAAGCAGTGGGGCTCACTCCACCTGGAAACCACCGCCTCCCTGATGGGAGAGGACAGGTCTCCTCCCTCAGAGCTCCAGGGTCCTCTGGGCCCCCGCGGCCCCCAGCCTTGCTGCCACCAGCTCTGCTTGGGACTGGGCTCAGGAGGGCAGGGGTGAGCGTAGCCCTGCTCCCCCTGAGAAAGGTGCACACTCCATTCTCTCTGAGCACTGGGGTGCCCTCCCCTGCTCTTGGAGCCGGCACTAGAGGTTTCTTCCTGGAGTGCAATCTTTCCGTGCCTTTGCCCGCCGCAGAGTTCCTGCTGCATCGTGTCCAGGACTGGAGAAAACGATAAACTTAGCAGCAGCTTTTTGGTGGTATTGTGAATTCCAGTCTTCATCCCCAGCTCACCTGTGACAGTTTACTTCTTAGAGTTCTCAAATCGCTGCTTCAAGCATGCTGGCCAGGCTTTACAGCTACACTGAGTGGGAGAGAGAGGGCATAGTATGTGTGTTCCTTTGGAGCCGTGTTCTTTTCCTTTTAAGATTTATGTGCCTGGAATATCAGTCGGTGTAATATAATTCAGCGCTGAAAGGAAATGAGCTACAAGGCCGTGAAAAGACACGGAAGAAACCTAGATGCATTCCTAAGTGGAAGAAGTTAACCTGTAAAGGCCAGGCACTGTATGGTTCTAAGTATGTGATGTTCTTGAGAAGACTGTGGAGAAAGGAAAAGGACCAGTGGTTTCCTGATTAGGGAGTCAGAGAGGAAAAGAGAGAGAGCGAGAGCGCACAAAGGATGTGTAGGGTAATGTCACGCCTCCGTATGATGCCACAGCAGTGGATACATCATCGTACACTTCTCTGCACCCATAAAGTCTGTGACACCAGGAGTGAACCTTAGTGCGGACTAGGGTTTCTCGGTGAGGATGATGTTCATGCATGTTCATCAGTTATAACAAAGGTACCTTTCTGTTGTGAGATGTTAATAATGGGAGAAGCTGTACATGTGTAGGGTGGGGGGGTATTTGGAATATCTCTGTACCTTCTGCTGAATTTTGCTGCAAATTTAAAGCTGCTGTAAAAATAAAGCCTATTTTTAAAAGGCATGTGTTGGGACTTCCCTGGCAGTCCAGTGGTTAAGACTTCCCCTTGCAAGGCGGGGGGTACAGGTTTGATCCCCAGTCGGGGAAATAAGATCCCACATGCCTCACAGCCAAAAAAAGCAGAAGCAATACTGTAACAAATTCAATAAAGTCGTCTTCAAAAACCCTTAAAATTTTTTTGAAAGGCATGTATCAAAGCATCTCGTATGGAAATAATAATTGCAGGGCATAGTAAATAGAGTTGAAATTTTCAGGCAGTTTATTTGAAAACATAGAGGGGAAAAAATTATCAAAAAACGTGTAATGCACCCGTGGGAATATCCGCAGCAATGTCACACATTTTATTTCCTTTCTCATAGTTAGGGCCTAGTTTCTTCCATGCAGTTTCTGGGCGGTATCCCTGCTGAGAATGACCTGGGTTTAGTAGATAAGTTTTAAAACATTAAAAACTCATGATTTCTCTTGGAGTGTAAAATGCCTTTGCTGTACATTTGTTGTGTGACTTCTCAGCATATCATTGGGGTTTTAAAAAGAGAAAACCTAGGATCATTACTGGGCTGATTCGGCAGGGCGGGCCTGCTGGTAACCTGAGAGTGACGACAGCTGGCTATTGCTCGCGGGCCCAGGCTTTGGGAGGGGAG
>SJYA01009256.1:0-14736 GCA_006410615.1 Neotragus moschatus
TGGTGTTGGAGAAGACTCTTGAGAGTCCCTTGGATTGCAAGGAGATGAAACCAGTCAATCCTAAAGGAATTCAATCCAAAATATTCATTGGAAGGACTAATGCTGAAGCTGAAGCACTAGTACTTAGGCCACCTGATGCGAAAAGCCAACTCATTAGAAAAGACCCTGATGCTGAGAAAGATTGAGGGCAGGAGGAGAAGAGGGCAACAGAGGCTGAGATGGTTGGATGGCATAACCAACTCAACGGACATGAGCTTGAGCAAGCTCCGGGAGATGGTGAAGGACAGGGAAGCCTGGAGTGCTGCAGTCCGTGGAGTCACAGAGTTGAACATGATTTAGGGATGGAACAATAACAACAATTAGCACAGGTATGTTGCTGCTGCTGCTGCTAAGTCACTTCAGTCATGTCCAACTCTGTGCGACCCCATAGACAGCAGCCCACCAGGCTCTGCCATCCCCAGGCTTCTCCAGGCAAGAACACTAGAGCAGGTTGCCATTTCCTTCTCCAATGCACGAAAGTGAAAAGTGAATGTGAAGTCGCTCAGTCTGACTCTTAGCAACCGCATGGACTGCAGCCCACCAGGCTCTTCCATCCGTGGGATTTTCCAGGCAAGAACACTTGAGTGGGGTTCCATTGCCTTCTCTGATGCCCGCTTATGAGACCTCCTGTAAAAGCAGTATACTGCCATACTGAAAAACAAACAAACAAACACCATCTACCCATCAGTCAGTTCATGGGATGTTCTGTACTCTTCTGACATTCAGATTCAGAATATCTAGAAAGCCAAGGAAATTACAAACTACAGAGGCCCTAAATTTCTCTGGGCCTTTGCAACAGTGTTCCAGGAAGAACGTAAATTCTCATAATAAAATACAGTATTTTTAAGAAAAGTATCAATTTCACTTTGAATTTTTTTTTGTTTTTGGAGGAACTGTATTAAAACCAACTGAGTATATTATGCACACAGTTCAAAAATCACATGATTTAACATAAAACAAGAGAGTCAGAATAAATCCACTGCTTGCAGCAGGCTACATTCAGCCACATACGTGGAATGACTGTCCTTTTCTAAGAAAAAGTCTGAAGAGTAAATGATTGGGCAACCCTCAGAAAGAACAAGTGAAAGTGAAATTGCTCAGTCGTGTCCGATTCTTTGCGACCCCATGGACTGTAGCCTACTGGGCTCCTCTGTCCATGGGATTTTTTGGGCATAGGTACTGGAGTGGGTTGCCATTAAGAATCCCTTAAATGGGCTCTGAACACAGTAAGATTTTCAATAATTCTTTCATAGTTTGGAGTTTAGGGGAATCTCTGGGCTTCTTAGGTGGCTAATTCAAATATAATTCTCTCTGTCCAAACGTTCAAGAAGGCTCCTGGAACACCGCATTTCAGCAGTTTAGGTTTGTCAGCCCAGTGGAGAGAGGGCACCCACCTCACACAACAAATCTGCTCATTCTACATTAATTAACAGTTTTCTCTTTGCATTTCGCATTTGTTTAGTGTAGTGAATAAAACATTAAAATTGCTATTTAGAATATAAAACACTGTAGTTCTTACAAACGATAAAGTTATGCTGGGCCGTAGTTTAGGGTACTAAGGCTGTTATTTACAGAATAAAATTCATCACTGCTGCTGCTAAGTTGCTTCAGTCGTGTCTGACTCTGTGTGACCCCATAGACGGCAGCCCACCAGGCTCCGCTGTCATTATCACTACACAAATATTGAACAAGAATGGTCTGTATTCAAAGATAAAGTTGCCACAGGGGACTGTTGATATAGGAAATATGGCTGGAGCGATAGAGGATGCATATTAAAATTCATATATTGAAAAGGAAAAATGTACTTAACAGGGATATTTAATATTCCAAGAGCATCAACTAAAATTTTTAAGGTNTGTCATTATCACTACACAAATATTGAACAAGAATGGTCTGTATTCAAAGATAAAGTTGCCACAGGGGACTGTTGATATAGGAAATATGGCTGGAGCGATAGAGGATGCATATTAAAATTCATATATTGAAAAGGAAAAATGTACTTAACAGGGATATTTAATATTCCAAGAGCATCAACTAAAATTTTTAAGGTCATATTTGCTGACATCTCAGTTATAACCCTCCATTTTCAGTGCCTTCAGTTCCATCCAAAAATTGTCTGCAGACCCTAATCTACTGTACTTTACAAGGCCTCTGTTGATAAATGATTTTTTGGTAGTGTTCAACATATTGAAACTATCAGGAAAAAGACCAAAGGCCAGTCTGAGTATTTTCCGTCACAGGCCCAGCAAATTCTGAAATGAATAGTAGGGATTTAGAGAAAACTCTCGGAGAAGGCAATGGCACCCCACTCCAGTGCTCTTGCCTGGAAAATCCCATGGATGGAGGAGCCTGGTGGGCTGCCGTCTATGGGGTCCCACAGAGTCAGACATGACTGAAGCGACTTAGCAGCAGCAGCAGCAGCAGAGAAAACTCTAAAAGGAAATGACTTCCAAGAAGAGAGAGAATCTGACCACTAGGCCTGAATATAGTAGTAACATGCACGCCTACAACTGTCATCCAGCACAGAGCACTGACAAACCGTGAAGCGTGGCCCTAGAGAGGAGTAGGGGGCTGACAGGAGCACGGGGTGAATGCTCCCATGAGGACTCACCCAGACAGGGCTCCTCCTGGTACCTCTCCGGCCCCATCCCAGAAGACTCACCGGAAAACAAAACCACGTGCTGGTCTGGGCACACTGGCTGCGGCCCTCTGTGCGCCCCTCTCCACTCCTCTAACCCTGGAGCTGCTCCCTGCGCTCCACCTCCAGGATCCTTTGAAATCCTGGCTGTGACAGCACTTCCAAGACTAAAAATAGCCACACGCGGGTGAGGGGCAAAGGAACTGCCAACCACGGAACTGGGCCGGGAGGTCTTTGGGCAGGGGGTCAGAGGAAGAGCCTGAGATGGCCAAGTCCCAGATGTCCCCTAGTCGCGACACGGCGCCTCCGGACAGACCGCGCCTAGCCGTGTCGCAGAGCCTGAGACCCGCGCCGCAGCCCAGCGGACATCCGCACCCGGCCAGCCGCCTGCCTGCCGCAGCAGTCCCGCACCCCCCGCTGCAGCCCCGCACCGCAGCCCGAGCCGCGCCCAGCCCTCTGCACCCCGGCGCACTCACACTTTGGAGCTTGCTGCAGTCTTCCCCGATCCCCAGCTCCCGCCCCCGCGTCCGGACCAAGCCGCATCCCTTGGCCCACGCACACCAGCCTGGGCTCCGACCCTTGTGCCGGCCCGACCCTCCCCCTGGATCCTGGGGCATCCTCCCCTTGATACGCGCCTCCGCGCCTCCGCAGCTCCTCGGTTCCCTCCACCCCGGGCCGGCGTGCGTACCCACCCGCTGAGAGAGGCTCGCTCTCCGGCGTCACTCGCGCCGCCGCAGCTGAGCAGGACCGCAGCCCAGGCCCCGTGGGGCCCCCCGCAGCGTGCTCCGCGTCGCGGCTCCGGAGAGTGCAGTCCGCCCCGTCCCGCACTCCAGACCAGAGCCCAGGAGGAGAGACTAGCCCTCTGGAGCGCGGTCCACCTCCCCAGATCTCCTCCCAAGAGGCTGGCGCTAAGTGTGAACCCGAAGAAAGCGATTCTCATCAAGTCCTAACCGCAGGGAGGTGGGGCACAGGACTGGACGGGGCTGTGTCGGAGAATGGGGGCCCGGAGACTGGGTGAACCACTTCCCCTACTGGTCTGCTCCTGCCCTCACCCATCTTCCTAGGGGCCCCAAGCCAGGAGCCCATTCCCTGTAAGGCAGGATCCAAGGAGCCAGGAGGAGCTCTGCACAGGGTTCACCCCAGCAGGTGCTGCCCGGGACCCACAGGTGCCTCATCTCCACCCTGGCTGCACCTTCCCAGTCCCCCTGACTGGAGCACAGAGAGGACTGAGTGCTGACTCCGGAAAAACTGATCGAAGCTTTTCCTACAACCCCAAATTCCCTCACCACAAATCTCTAACCCCACAGCAGCCCTCTGCCCTCTGCTTCCTGGCTGCCACCCCATGCAGCTTCATGATCTAGGGAAGTGAACAGGGTCCTGTGCCTCCTCTGATTGCAGGGCCAGTGGCTGCCAGCTGACCCTCATTTCCTCCTCTGGGCGCATGGACGCAGTGTCCAGACTCCCGCCTAGAGCACCCTCCTCTGGAGGGCCTCTCACCTCCCTCTGCCTCTGCCTCTCTGCAAAGCTGCCAGGTGCATTGACCAAACTGCTCTAGCTGCACTGGCCAATGACTGGCCCCTGTCTCACTCACCCGCCACCCAGAGGTTTCCGAGCAGCTTGGGGTAAGTGTCAGAACCCATCAGAGCCCCTTGTACAGCACTCGATCGTTTTCTCAAGGTACTTTGAAGATGACTGGAGTCTCTCTTCCAAGGTGGTTGACACCAGCAATGATGGCTGTTACCCAACAGCTCTTGTCTGCAGGGCTGCCCACTGCAGGGGCACAGCGCTTAGGCATCATGGCTGGTCCACAAGACTGCAGCTCTGGTCTGCAGGACTTCACACTGCAGGGGCACAGGCTCCATCCGCCACAGCTGCATCCTCAGAGCAGCAGGAGCTCAGTGAGTGGCCATCACAGGAGTTATCCTGCTACACGGACAGCCACAACCCCTAAGAGGCATCTCAGACCCTAGTCAACAGGCGAAGAAAGTGGAGACCCACCCGTGTCCACAGCTGCTTGTCAGCAGCTCTGTCCANCAGCTGCATCCTCAGAGCAGCAGGAGCTCAGTGAGTGGCCATCACAGGAGTTATCCTGCTACACGGACAGCCACAACCCCTAAGAGGCATCTCAGACCCTAGTCAACAGGCGAAGAAAGTGGAGACCCACCCGTGTCCACAGCTGCTTGTCAGCAGCTCTGTCCACACTCTCGCCCAGGGCTCTTCCCCGATGCCCTCTGGCCTGAGAGTCATCTCACGTCTAAAATCATACTAAAGAGAAGTTAATATTTCATGACACAGCAGTAGCTGCAGAGCCGTCGGACAGGCTGGCTTTCATTTCCATGTATCCCAGGGCCTCCATGGGAACATCACTTAAGGCCGAGTATCTCATGAACCAGGCTTCTGACAAAACATTTGTGCCCATATTGTCCCCCCTGGGGCTCCTTCCCTTCTAGAAAACCACATATTTCACAAGCAGGTCATGCTCCATTGGCCAGACACCACTGAAAAAGGAATTATGAAACATCTTTTCCATAAAAATAAAAAGCAGTAACCATAGAGTACAAGATCGAGTACTGATCCTGACTGAGGGGCGTTTCCAGTTCAGATAAAGGAAATGCAGGGTAGAGGACTTTGTTCCAGCACAGACATCATGCCAAAAACACAAAGCCCCTTGCTCTGCCAGCCAGAGAAAACCATAGTCACTGAAAGTTACTAGCATGGCGTGCACTTGTGAATCATACATTGAAATAGAGAGACAAGCCTGTTGGCTCCTTGGAGGAGGAGCTGGGGAGGGTTGGGAGAGGCAGGTGGGGAGAGTCTGGGGGCTGGGAGTCCCAGCCCCTAGACATGGTCTGTCTGGGGTGAGGCTTCATGAGAAGCCTAGAGAGGGGCTACAGACTTTTTTATAGGGGGCCAGATGGTAAATCATTAGGTTTTGCACCTCCATTTGAACTACTCAACTCTGTTCTTGCAGCCAGAGAGCAGCCATTGGCAAAACACAAGCAGGTAGGTCTGACTGTGTGCCAATAAAACTTTATTTACAAGAACCAGCAGAGGGCCTGGCTATGTGCCAATAAAACTTTATCTACAAAAACAGGCAGTGGCTGGATCTGGCCTGTGGGCTGTAGGTTGCTGAACCCTGGTCAAGAGAGAGAATGAAGAATAGTGGGCCTAATGCTGGGGGACAACATTGTTTTCCTTCATCACTTCATCAATGAGGTCAACAGATGGCCTCCACCCTAGAAATGCCTAATCAGAAAAGACTGCCCACGGAAGTAAGTGGGTGTGGTGTGCTGCTCAGGAGGGTAAAGACTGTGGACACCCTAGTGGCTGAGTGCCATTCCAGAAAGTTCTACCAGATTGCCCATACATTCTGCAGTGACAGTGATGAGAATGGAGGTAGAAATGACCCAGACAGTCAGGACATGGAAGAAAATGAATAAACACAGGCCACTCTTCTCTCTACAAGTCCTTTCTGTGCTTTGCCACAGAGTCCATCTGTCCATCTCGATGGCTTTCTGCACTGTCCAGGGTCACTGTCAGCGGAGGAGGGCAGAAAGGCTCAACCACTCAGCCTGGGCGCCCCGCACACTAAGCACCATGCTAAGTTCCCATGTCTGTCTGCAGACTTTGTGATCCAGTGTGGGAGGAAATCTTTCCACCCCCAGTGGATGATGAGGGAGCAGTGACTTGGAACCTGCCAGAGCTGGCATCAAAGGCAGCTGCAGACCCTGAATGCTCATCAGCCAGCCAGCCCACGGGCACCTCCTGAAGCCTTGCTACAGGGAGACCATGTCTAGGTGCTGGGTCTCCAGGGAGAAAAGCCCAGGCCCGTAGTCCAGGGGGAGAACGGCATAAAGCAGAAGGGACATGATAAACATTGAGGTCAGCAGAGCAGGAATTGGGGGTCACAGGGGTGGTAGGAGTAGCTGGGAAGGCCTTTCTCAGCAGGGTGGATAGAGGAAGTGATCCACTTTCTGAGGAAGTGGTGGATCAAGCCACAACAATGAAAGGCATCTGGATCCAGGGAAGAGCAGGTGGAAAGGCCCTGCGGTGAACTCAAGTCATATGTTTGAGGCCCATCAGGAAGTGTGTCAGGGGAGTGTGGCATGAGATGAGGGGAGGGGGTGGGGCACATCACACAGGGCCCTGGGGCCCCTGAAGTGGGTCCCCTGGTCTGATGCGATGTGTGGGACCGATCCTGTGCTGGTGGATCAAACCACAGTGAGCCCCAAGACTGTGGTACTGGCTGAGTCCCCACAGGCAGGAAGCTGAGCCCAGACCCGGAACGTGTCCATCCTGCTGGAGCACATCACTGCCCAGTCTCTCCGAGGGATGATGCCGTGTTCAGCCTCCATCCTAGCCACCATGGCCACACCTTGTCTGACCCACCAGCCAGCACCAGCCTGGCTGAGGAAAGAGACTGACGGCCATCAATGGGCTGTCTCCCTGCTGTCCAGTGCCCATCCATGGTGGGTGCCCAGCGGCCTCATGGTGGGTGCCCAGCGGCCTCATGGTGGGTGCCCTGCGGCCTCACAGCAGGGTATGAGTATCTCCACCCGGCAGCCCACACCTACTACCCCTTCCAGACCTCCCTGCCCTGATTCTCCATCTCTCTCCTTTTGGTCCCCCCACCACCAGGGAGTCAGGCCATCCCTACCCGTCTGTGAGTCCACGCACAATCCAACGTCAGCACACTGCCCTCCACACAGAGCAGAGGGACAGGCGCTCCATGTGGCAGCCAGGCCCCTGGACCTCTTGCTCACCTACAGGTCTTGCTGGTGTGCCAAGGTGGTAAGGCTGTTTCCTTTCATTGTTCCTATAGCTGGTAACCTTGAGACATGAGGGTTGTCACCCCGGACCAAGATGGGGGCCGCTCACTACTGGCTGGAAAAGTGGTGGATCCACAGCTCCCTGATCCCTCTCGGTACCACATGCACCCACGGCACAGGCGGTGAGCATCCACGGAGCCCCCCCGAGTCGCTCCTGTGAAATTTGGGCGTGGGCGCGCGGATGCATATGTGTCCGGGGCCACGAGGAATAAACCGTCCTTTGCCTCTGACCCAGGAGCTGCAGTCTCCTGCCAGCACTCACAGAGGAGTAACAGGCTGACTCACTAGCCTGCTAGAGGGATCAAGGGCTTCCCTGGTGGCTCAGACGGTAAAGAATCTGCCTGCAATGCATGAGACCAGGTTCAACCCCTGGGTTGGGAAGAAGGGACTGGCAAGCCAGTCCAGTATTCTTGCCTGGGGAATCCCATGGACAGAGGAGCCCGGGGCAGGTTACAATCCACGGGGTCGCAGAATCTGGACTGAGTGACTAACACCTTCAGCGGGATCAAACCAAATTCCAGGCCAGCGCCCTGCTTGGAGTCCTGCGTGTTGCGGGCATTGGCTTTCGTGAGTCTTTCGGGACCACTAGAGGGAGACATTCTGCAGCTAGCACTGAGCCAGCCATCCTTCACCAGCTGATCAGAGGAGCCCCCATGTGGCCACACGAGCTAGTAAAGCAGGGCAGGTGGCATGTGGGTCTGGGACACCTGTACTCCAGCTGGCGGTGCTGTCTGCCTAGACCCCTCCCACCGGTTCTACTCACTTAAGCCTGTTGCTGGGCCCACCCACTGTACAGCAGAACCCAGGCATGGATGAGGGGGCTCGGGCCAAGACTTGACTGATAAACCCTTCACAACACCGCATGTCCCTGCAAAATACAGCACACTGGACTAAATACGGGAAATGCAGCAGTTAAACTAGTGTGGGATGTTCTTCTCTTTTATAATCTCTTGTATTGTCTTTATAATAAAACTAGCAGGGCTACAGCAAAATTCCACTCTTCCCCACTGAATCACGGCCCCTGGTTGTGCCAGGAGTCCCTTGCACAGGCAAGTCCTCCACCAGTCTCCAGGGCCCTTGGCTTCAGATATTGCCGTGACACCTTGGCGAAGCCACCTCTGACCCTTGTGAAAGAAAAACATTATCCTGACGCTTGTTAAAAGGGTAAGGAAGACTTTATTCAAGACTATTGCACTTAGAGATAGACTGGGCTCAACTCCAAATTCAACAAGGACTAGGGGGATTTACAGAAAAGGAGCAACGAGGGGCCAGTGAGTGGAAAGTTACTAGGTGTCCAACCTAGAGAGTATATTAAAAAGCAGAGACTTTGTCAACAAAGGTCCATCTAGTCAAGGCAATGGTTTTTCCAGTAGTCATGTATGGATGTGAGAGTTGGACTATAAAGAAACCTGAGAGCTGAAGAATTGATGCTTTTGAACTGTGGTGTTGGAGAAGACTCTGGAGAGTCCTTTGGACTGCAAGGAGAGCCAACCAGTCCATCCTAAAGGAAATCAGTCCTGAATGTTCATTGGAAGGACTGACGTTGAAGCTGAAACTCCAATACTTTGGCCACCTGATGTGAAGAGCTGACTCATTTGAAAAGACCTTGATGCTGGGAAAGACTGAAGGCAGGAGGAGAAGGGGACAACAAAGGATGAGATGGTTGGATGGCATCACTGACTCAATGGACATGAGTTTGAGTAAACTCTGGGAGTTGGTGATGGACAGGGAAGCCTGGTGTGCTGCAGTCCACAGAGTCACAAAGAGTTGGACACGACTAAGCGACTGAACTGAACTTAACTGAGGAGACCTCAAGGGTGGAGGATCTTACAAACATCACATACCACTTGTGAGGGAGGAAAGAGGAACAAAATCAGATAATGAAGTGCGCAGAGATCAGGGTGGGGATAACAACAGGATCTTTGCTGAGACTGGGCTGGACAGGTCAAACACAGGACCAGGGGCCAGTGGGAAAGGCGCCCGAGAGAAGGCTGAGTTTGGTCTTGTCACCTCTTAGGTCTGAGATCTCGGACACCTGTCTTAATGTACTCTGCAGCCCAAGCAACCCTTTGATTTCTAAAATGTCTGACTACTTGTTAAGTCTCTGTTACCTTTGACACCGGCCTTTTTTCCTTAAACACTGAGAGGAAGAGGAATCAGCGCAGCCCTAGAACTCTTCCAGATTTCTCGTTTCAACACTTCAAATCTTCCTAATTCGAGGCAGTTAAAAGAGTTGGTGAGGGACAGGGAGGTCTGGCGTGCTGCGGTTCATGGGGTCGCAAAGAGTCGGACACGACTGATCGACTGAACTGAACTGAAAGAGACGATCACTTCTAACTCACCAGCCTCGGGGCCAGGACTGGGGCCCGGGGTTGGAGTTCGGGGTTTGGGGTGGGGATGGGAACCTGGCTTAGGATCTGGGACTCGGGTGAGGTCTCTCGTAGCCGACCGGCGCCTCCAATCCGGTCTCTGCAGGGCTACGTCAGAGCCCCGCGTCACCGTCACTGCGCAAGCGCAGGACGAGGCAAGCGGCTCCAGGGGCTGGTCGCAGCAGGTGGGGGAGGAGCGAGGCGGAAGCCCAAGCGGCACCACTGCAAGCACGCCGGCCCGTCCCCTCAGAGAGGGCCAATGGGCTCTCAGGACGCGCACCTAACGACGCGGGCCCCGCCCCTTGGAGACGCGCGCCGGCTTGGCCAACATCCGCCGAGGTAGCGAGAGACTTGAGAGCTTTGCGGGGGTCTCGGGTCCTGGCGGCTGGCCGCCATGAAGCTGACGCGGAAGATGGTCCTGTCCCGGGCCAAGGCCTCGGAGCTTCACAGCGTGAGGAAGCTCAACTGCTGGTGAGGACTAGAGGCCAGAGCCCGTCCCCGCGCGTCCTCCCCGCTGCTTGGCAAGCCTTCCCCGGACCCCCGCCGTGGGGCATGGCTGGGAAGAGCTTTCTAGAAATGGAGACCCCTGTCCAAAACCTCCGCCCTGGAGCAGGGACCCCTGTCCTCCACCTCTTCTCTGGAGCGGGGCCTGCAAGGGCCTGCGGGGGATGCAGAGGGGTTCGGAATCTAGGAGGGGTATCTGGGCCTCACCTTCTTGGCCCGTGTCTGGTCCGCCCAGCCTCCGGGAGGTGTTGCATAAGCTCAGGGGGCCTTTGGCAAGACCATTCCAGATTTTTCGTCCCTCCTGACCGGGTGGTGTTTCACATACAGCTAACTCCAAACTTGCCCTCCTTGCACATGACAGTTGGAATTCCCTTGAAGACTGGCTCTTGGGCTTCTAGGGGCTGTAGTGGGGCAGACAGTCCTCTGTAGAGAGGTGTCTTTTCTGAAATTGCCAGCAGCCCTGGGAGCCAAGCCTGCTGATGAGATGGGAGATCTAGATGGTTAACACCCTTTCTAGGGCAAAGAAAGGAAACTGAGGCTCCAAAAGTGATGCTTTCCTAAACACTGTTGTAATTGAGCCCTGAGTAGGGATGCGTTGTGCCCAGGGGACTCACTGTCTAGGAGGTAATGGTTAGAGATACAGGTGGTGTGGGGTCAGTGCAGCCTCAAAGGCAGGGCGGCCAGGGCTAGCTGAGCCAAAGAAGGACCAGGAGTGCTCCTGCAACTCCTGAAAGGTCTGCCCGTGTTCACTGGAGATTCCAAGCAGGGTTCCGGGCGCCTCCGTGCCCTGGACAGTTCAGGTGGCACTCAGCCAGAAGTGGACGATCCTCCTGCTGGTGTCAGGCAGATTGACTGCAGTGAGATCTGCCTGCTCATTAAAAGCCTCTCTCTTTGCCCCGCACATCTGGTATTTTGGCCACAGCATTCCTGTCATTTGTTTTCAACAATGCACGCCTTTGTTCTCCCTGAGCAGTCAGCCTTCCCCGCAGGAGGGAGGCACAAGGACCGCATTTCAGGCTTTCTGAAGTGTGTTTCATAAGTCATAAGTTCGGCCTTTGAACTTATCCTGTTGCAGACTCCCTTGTTTATGTATATTAGGGAGTTATCCCTGGGCACAGCAGCCTTGAGAAAGAGTAAGTCTTTGTGTCCTTCAGATGGGGCAGCCTCTGCCACTGCTTAGTCTGAAGAGCAGCCACCGGCATCAAACCGTTTTGTCCAAGATCAACCAGGAAATGATTTGGGGCACCTTTGTCAGTTATCTGGGAAAGTTTTCTTTTACTTTGTCGTTGAAATCATAGACCTTTTTGTTTTTTTTCTCACGTATAGATTCTTTTTTTAAAACTCGGGTATTTAATTTTTGGCTGCGCTGCGCCTTTGTTGCTACATGCAGGTTTTTTCTCTAGTTGTGGCAAGCGGGGGCCATACGCCAGTTGCAGTGCACGGGCGTTTCTCATTGCAGTGGCTTCACTTGTTGCGGAGCATGGGCTGTAGGCGCATGGGCTGCAGCTCACAGGCTCTAGAGCGCAGGCGCTGTAGTTGCAGTCCACAAGCTTAGTTACATGTGGAATCTTCCCAGACCAGGATGGAACCCATGTCGCCGGCACTGAGTTCTTATCCACTGTACCACCAGGGGAGTCCAAAGTCGTAGCCTCTTAAAGTTTGTAGACGTTTGTCATTAATTTTTGTTTTTAGTTTGTGTATTCATCTTTGACAAACTAAAAGTGCATATGTCTTTTCTCTCCCCAGGGGCAGCCGTCTCACTGATGTAAGTGCCATGCTGGTCATCTCCAAGTGGTCCCTGATTGCTGGGAGGAGGGTTAAGTGGACAGACTCATCCCATCCAGGCCCCCATCCATTTGTTACTTTGGCAGCTTTAGTAAAGAAGAACCACTTGTGAAAAGAACTTCTGGAGAATCCCAGGGACGGGGGAGCCTGGTGGGCTGCCGTCTATGGGGTCGCACAGAGTCAGACACGACTGAAGCGACTTAGCAGCAGTAGCAGCAGCCCCAGCCCCAAGTTAATTCCGAAGTCCCTTCACACATCCTCCTGCAGATGAGAAGCAAGCCTCCCAGAGGAGAGGGCTGATNTGGGCTGCCGTCTATGGGGTCGCACAGAGTCAGACACGACTGAAGCGACTTAGCAGCAGTAGCAGCAGCCCCAGCCCCAAGTTAATTCCGAAGTCCCTTCACACATCCTCCTGCAGATGAGAAGCAAGCCTCCCAGAGGAGAGGGCTGATCCCGGATTCAGACCTCTCCCACCTGAGGAAAGGCCCCACGGGCTTGGTTGACTTTAAGGAACAGTGCACTTGGCTTGGGGGAGGGCATCTTTTTAAAAATTTTTTAATAAATTCTTGGACTTCATGTCCCTAAGGAGGTTCCTCACTTCAGCCCCTTCCCTGGTCAGATTCATCTTCACCCCCTATTCCCGTGCCAGGAAGAGATGAGGGCTTGGCAGGGGCAGAGAGAGGAGCTGGGCAGAGCTGAGTGTCTGTGACTCGATTTCTTCCCAACTCCACCCCCCACCCCACCCCCGAGTCCTGGGATGAATGTCTCCAGCTCACACAGAGTGGGGTGCCCAGCAGTTGGTTCTTATCAACTTCTGTTTTGGAACTTGAACTGTACCTATCCTGAAAAGCAAAGTTAGACATGCTGAGTGTCGGAGCCCTCCAGAAAAGCCTGTTGCGCCTGATTCTGTAGCAGCAAAAACAAAGCAAAACACTACTGTAACAGAGAACAGGTCCAGTGCAGATGTGAAGCATTCTGACCAGACAGCTTGTTGATGTCAGGCGCCCCCTCGGGCCCCGTGCCCACTGTCTGGCAGACAGACAGAAACATGTCTGGGCTCCACTGCTCATCAGCCTCACAGGTTACGGGTCTTCATGGACCAGCTTGTGCCCCACTGCCCCTTCCCCTAAGTCAGTGTTAACGTGTTCTCAGGTCTAGTTTTGAGCCTGTCTCCGTATCAGAACAGCTCTGTTGGCAAGAAGAGGCTTCTGTCCTTTCCTTGGATGTCAGGGACAGTAGGGAGAGAGGCTATCTGTCCATTGAGGTCTCCTCACTGAGGTCCTTTGAGGATATCTACAATTAAGAATGCCCCATCTCGATGGCTGGCAGCGTTTGGTGGCCCTGTGTGTTCCCGTGTTCCTGGTCAGGGGAGGGGGGAGGCTCCTCCACTTGGGCCCTTGTCGGGGTGGGCAGCAGCTCCCCCTGGGTTCTTTTGGCTGCTGGAGAGATGTGATGTCACATACCAGCATCCTGTGATGTTTGCAGTCACGTTCTCTTCCTTTATAGATCTCCATATGCCGGGAAATGCCCAGCCTGGAAGTGATCACCCTCAGGTACCAAACCCTGGCTGGCCACCCCTCCTAAGTCACTACGGCTGGAAGATGAGGAGAGTGTCCAGATCCCTCCTGTGGGCTGGTCAATAACCTGAATAACTGATTATCCTTTGGTAACTCCCAACCGTGGTCTGGGAGGCCTGCTTCTGCAGGCCACAAGGAGGTAGCACCAGGATTTGGCTACTCCTTAGCTCTGCCCTCCTTCCTGGAGGGCACCCAAGCCTCCCCCCAACCTTGCCCAGCTTGTCCCAGGGTCATGGGGTGCCACCCAGGGTGGCTGTGTCTGTCCCAGCGCCCCCAGTGCCAGCCTTGTCTCCCTCCTGGTTCCATGAGTGCCTGGAGCTCTGCCAGCTCCCCTGCACTGCATGGTCTGTCCTTGATAATAGTTACTCTTCCAGGGTCATACACCTTTTAACAGACTAAGGAAACCTTGAATGAGCCAAACGCTGCCTTTGGGGCTCCAGGCTCCAGGTGGAGTGGGGGCATTTGGAAGGTGAGGGAAGGAGGAAGTCTCTCCCCACCTGAACTCTGACCCACCCACTCTGGGTCTGGGGAGGAGGCTGCCCCTGCAGATGTTGGAGAGCTTTCTGCAGGTCCCTATGTGTAAACCTTGTGGAGATTGAAGCACTGCAATGAAGGCTAACTCCCTGCTTGGCAGCTCAGAAGGTCTCGGGACTCGCCCTGCATGTGGGGTCGTGTGGGGTCACAGGCCCTGGGTCCCATGCAGGTCCTGAGACTTACCTTCCTCATCACACTGGCCACCCTGTCCTTCCTGACTCCGCTTGTTCTTTGTGCCTTCGGCGGTCACCCTGGGTGCCTTCTGCCACCCACCTTGTGCTCACCCAACCCTGGCCCTGACCTGACAGGCTGGGGCTGGCACCTGCTTGCAGGATGAAGGAATGAATGAAGGAGTGGGCCCGGAGCCCCTCTCCCTTCCTGGGCCCAACTCGGCCCTTGTGCCTCAGCTCCCCCGGCTGTAAGACAGTGACTGTGGGCGGGGGGGGTGGAGGGAAGGCTGC
>SJYA01009256.1:14861-25934 GCA_006410615.1 Neotragus moschatus
GGGGGGGGGGTGGTGTGACAAGGAGTGGATGCAGTGGGAAGACGGAGCAGCCAGCGTGTGCAAGCGCCTGGCGACTGCTGTCACCTGTCATGATTGTCAGTGAAGCTGTCGGGGATGTGCGCCTAGAAGGCCTTACCTGACAAAAAAGGCCTTACCTTTCAGTCCCCAAATAGTAGGAAACTTGGAGCAGGTGTGGAGTTAACCCTGTCTCTGCTGAGCGCTATCTGAGGGCTCTGGGGCAAGTCCCCAGCCTCTGAGCCCAAGGCCTCTCGTACTGCAGGGGTTTTCATAGCTGTGGCCCAAAGAGGGACGGTGCCCTGGGGCTGTGGCCTGGACTCCTAGCCTTTCTGGAACTGGGGGGCCCCGCGGCTAAGCCACTGACCCCAGGCCCCTGGGCGGCAGTCCTGTGCAATGACATCGTTTTGATTTGGTCTCAGTGCCCATGGGTGCTTAGTCGGGTCTGGCTGCTCTAATGGGATTTCACAGGCACTTGTCCCTCATAGTTCGGAGGCCACAAGTCCAAGACCAGTGTCTGGTGAGGGCACCCTGTGTCCTCACCTGGTGGAGGGTTTGGACAGCTCTGGGGGTCCGTTTCATAAGGGCACTTGCCCCACTCATGGGAACTCTGCCTCCTCACACCACCGCACTGGGGGTCAGGATCTCAACGTGTGGATCTGGGGGCACAGTTGGTCTGTAGCAACAGCAGCCGCAGCCCAGTGGTCAAGGAGGGGTCTCAGCCCCTGCTGGCTCAAGCCCTCGACCTCAAGCCTCCACCCCAACAGCCTTGTGGCTCCCCCATCTCAAGGATCCCAGAGCCTGGGTTCACTTGTGCTGAGACAGTGGCACCCTTGCCTGCTGCTTCAGTGACAGTGTCGGGTGTGGTAGGAGTGGCCCTAGGGACGAGTGAGGACGTCCCTGCCCAGCCCAGCCCAGCCTCCACCAGGGAGTGGTGCAGACAGTCTGGCAGGACGGGCAGGTCCCCCATGGCCTATGGTCAGCCACCCCCTCATCGAGCCTGCATTCATGGCTGGTCCATCTGGGTGTGCAGGAGGTGACCCTGCTCTGTCAGTTCAAACCTGCAGGTCTCTGCCTGGTATCTGGGTGATTTCCTCTTTCCAGTTCACTCAGTTTAATTCTGTAGTTAATTCTTTTGTGAACATGGGGTTTGGAAGTTCAGTGCTCAGGTCTTAGTCGTGTGGGGCTTGAGTGGGCTTGCTTAGGTTCATCGTGGGTTTTCCTGGCTACTGCCCATTTTGGGCTCACTGGTGTGTCCCATGGAGTCCTCAGTCCCCTGTCCTGTCAGGGGGAGGACTCCAACTCTGACACGGACACCTCGCAGCCTCAGCAGAGTAGGGGCTGCTGCTCCCACTGCTGCTGGAGGGTGAAGCTTTCTCTTGGGCCTGGGGGCTCCCTTGCCCTCCATCCTAAGGGGAGGGCAGGTGGGCAACAGCAGGCAGCGCTCGTCTGTGTGGTGGGGTGAGGCCCCCGGACTGGCACTCACGGCCGCGTCCACGCAGCGTCAACAGCATTTCCAGCCTGGAGCCCGTGAGCCGCTGCCGGCAGCTGAGCGAGCTGTACCTGCGCAAGAACCGCATCCCCAGCCTCGCAGAGCTCATCCACCTGAAGGGCCTCCCGCGCCTGCGGGTGCTCTGGCTGGCTGAGAACCCCTGCTGTGGCACCTGCCCCCACCTCTACCGCATGACCGTCCTGCGCACCCTGCCGCAGCTGCAGAAGCTGGACAACCAGGGTGGGTGCCCTTACATCCCCCTGCCCCATCACAGGTGCCCGAGAGGGCGGCCTCTTGAGGGCTGAGCCACCTCTCTGAAGGGGACTGCGCTGAGCCGAGGGGACAGCCAGGGTGGGCCGGTGGGCTCGTGCAGTGAGGCCACTGATGCTTCTGCACCACCCACCAGCTGTGACAGAGGAAGAGGTGTCCCGGGCGCTGATGGAGGGAGAGGAGGTCATGGCCCCCAGCAGAGAGGACTTGGGGAGCGGCCCACTTGAGCTGCCCTACACCCTGAATGCTGTGGACGCCGCCACTGAGACGACACAGGATCCTCTGCGCCTCAGCAAGGGGGAGGCCAGGTGTGGTCCGTGGGCCTCCCCAGCCCTCCTGTGACTGCACATCTGGGACTGGGGGTGCGGGATGTGTGTGCTTGTTTCTGGTCTGGCTCTGGGCCCCAGCCTGGTGTCAACCGCATGGCTGAGAGAAGGCCCAGGGCAGGGAGCTCATGTCAAGTGTAAGACCAGCCCTCCTGGGGAGCCAGTGGACTCGAGTGGTGAGCTGGTGGAGGTATGGGGCCGGCTGCACAGGAGGGAAGCCCTGTGGCCCTGGCTACCCGAGCCACTGGTCAGGAGTCCTGGGGATGGCAGGGTGTGCAGGCCGAGGAAGGGCCCTTTCTGACCCACAGGGTACCTCAGCTGATGGATGTTTGTGGGCAAAAACTGGACGTGGGGAACATGGTGAAGACCATTGTTCTCAGTGGGCCAGGCATCCACTTTCAAATGAGGGCCACCTACTGGCTCTCCTGCAGAGTGGCGGGAGGGCGCGTGGCTGTCCTGCAGAGTGGCGGGAGGCCGCGTGGCTGTCCTGCAGAGTGGCGGGAGGCCGCGTGGCTGTCGTGAAGCGTGGCAGGAGGGCGTGTGGCTGTCGTGAAGCGTGGCAGGAGGGCGTGTGGCTGTCCCGCAGCGTGGCGGGAGGGCGCGCGGCGTGGCGGGAGGGCGCACGGCTGTCCCACGGCGTGGCGGGAGGGCGTGCGGCTGTCCCGCGGCGTGGCGGGAGGCCGCGGGGCTGTCCCGAGGCGTGGCGGGAGGCCGCGGGGCTGTCCCTCAGCAGGGGAGGAGGGCGCGTGGCTGTCCCGCGGCATGGGGGAAGGGCGCGTGGCTGTCCCTGCAGCGTGGCAAGAGGGGCGTGGCTGTCGCCCAGCAGGGCCAGCTGCAGGCCCCCCTCCATGTGCGGGGCTCTCATTGGTGTATGTCAGTGGCCCCATCCTGTGTGAGCTCCAGGGGGAGGGAGGTGACCCCGGGGCTGAGGGAAGTCGTGCTGCCCCACCCCCTGCCCACTGCTCCCAACCCCCAGAAGCAGAGTCGAGTGGTGGTCTCCCTGCAGATGGATAGGATCTACTTTCAGGAGTCTTTTCCTCCCTGTGCCTTGGGGCGCCGGGCCTGGACCCAAGATGTGTGGACAGCGAGGGCTGGGCTCCAGTTGCCTCAGGCCTCAGGCCCCGCTGTCCTCCTCCTGCCAGCAGCGACCAGGGGCAGTTTGGCCTGAATCCCACCTCCCGGGACCGGTTTTCTCCGTTCTCACAGCGAGAGACCACAGGCAGTCACACAAGCAGGGTGAGTGTGATGAGGCCACCTGGTGGGAGGTGGCCCTGGTTCCCCCTCCCTGGAGTGTGGACGCTGGGGGCTGAGAGCTGAGGGACGGGGCTGGAGACACCGTAGTGAAGCAGGAAGGCAGCCATCTGGGTCCAGTGTCATGTCCAGATGTAAGCTGATCCGACATGGCAGGCAGAGAGGGGGTGCCTGTGTGGGCGGTGGGGTCCCCAGCAGAGGGGGCTGTGCTGAGGGTGGTCCTGGGGGATGGGAAGCTCACTGTGGCAGTGCTCAACCTGGAGAGATTGCTGCTTGGGAAGAGCCCTCCTGCCTGCTGTCGGAAGTGAGGATGCTTCAGCGGGGGCACGAGCAGGGCGGTGTCCTTGTGCGGGGACCATGCGGTGGGCCCCTGGTCTCCACAGACTTCCCTGTGAGGACCACGGGTGTTGGCTGAACGCAGGTCACGTGGGTGGCAGGGGTACATCAGTGAAGACCAGCTCCCTCCAGGATCTCCTCCATCTGCTGCTCTAGTCACTGTGGCTTGTGCCTGGGTTCGTCCCTGCTCACGGGCCACCCTACCCCCAGAGGGCAGAGGCATCTCTCCCTCTGTGTCCTCTGGCCGGCACAGCAGCTTCCCTGTGTGCCCCCTCCCACCAGCAGGTTCGGAGTCATCCCCTGACCCAGTCTGTGGCAGGGAGAACTTGGAGGGGACCTCACCACTGCGCACGAGGGGAGGGGGCTGTCTGAACAGGACTGGGGTCTGGGGGGGCAGACAGGACCCCCTAGCACCTGCTCCAGCCCCTGCACAGCTTGACCCACACCATAGGGTGCTGTGGGCTCACAAAGGCTGGTGCCATGTCCAAGCAGGGCTGCCCAAAGCCACAGCAGGGCCTCCCTCACTCATTTGTGCAGTGACAACTTGAAATGGGCGCAGAGTTCACCGGAGGTACAGAGGTGGATACACTGAGGCCCTTTCCCCACCAGAAGGCATCCCCCAGCAGCTGCGGTGGGTGTGACCGCTGGCCAAAGGCCGGTCCAGAGAGCAGTCAGTGGGCCTGTGGCCAGTCTCCCTCACCCGGCCCCGCCCTAGTGGGCCACTGCCCCCTGGGACCACAGCCTGCTCTTCCGCAAGGTGGCTGTGTGGGACAGCTCTGGGTCCCTGCACATACCTTCCACACATTTCAGGAGGAGCCCAAGGTGTGTACTGTCGCCGGTGGCAGGTCTGCCCAGCAGCTGGGCTGAGGCCAGGAGCTCCTCACCCCACCCCATGGCAGGGCCTCTGCCAAGGAGAGTGGACCGGGGACTGAAGGTACTGGTTCAACTCCGTGCCTGCCATAGATACATACAAAAGACTATCATACCTGCTCAAACAGGATGCTTGCTCTGAAAGCAGACAGGAGGGTCTGGCCCTGCTTCCTGTGGTCACCCAGGCTGGGTGACCCTGCGCATCCAGCCCCCCACAAGCTTCTGAGTGCGGGTGCTGGTGGCCAGGAAGACCTGGGGACATGGGGAGCTAGCGAGGTTTGAGGGAGCAGGAGCCTTAGGACATTGCAGGGGCCAGCATCCCAAGCATGTCCACATGGGCCACGTGCTCTGGCTTGTGGCCATCCCTCCAGTCATCCCACAAGAAGGATCAGCTCAGATAGCCCCTTCGTGTAAAGTCCTTCCTGGGTTTTCCCAGTAGACGTGGCGTTTCTCTGCTCAAATGCGGATGGACCCGGGTGTGGTCATGTGGATGTGTGTGCACATCACGTGCTACGCCCATATGCATTGGAGCACATGTTCCCGAGCACCTGCTTATGGTCTCTGCTCCATCGCTGACCCGCTATGTGATGAGGGCCCCTTACTCAGCCTTTCTGGGCCTCAGGACTGTGAGCAGGAGGTGAGTCAATTCAGAGGAAGTCCCTGCAGGCGGCGAGACCTGAACCCCAGCTGTGGCCACAGCTTCCGTCCACCCAGCTCTGTCTGGAAGGCTGCCCCCCTGAAGGCTGTGCTCCAGTGAGGGGTGTGTGTGTGTGTGTGTGCATGTGCGTGTGTGCCAGCGTCACAGGCATGGCACTCAGGCAGTGACTCTCTGTGTCCGCAGAATAACATCCTGACGGCCATCCTGATGCTGCTGCGAGAGCTGGACATCGAGGGACTGGAGGCTGTCCACCAGACCGTGGTCAGCCGGCTCCAGGCCCTGCACAAGCAGGAGTTGCAGGAGGACATGGAGTGACCCCAAGTCAGTGGGACTCTGCACTGAAGCCGTGTCTTCCCGNGTGTCCGCAGAATAACATCCTGACGGCCATCCTGATGCTGCTGCGAGAGCTGGACATCGAGGGACTGGAGGCTGTCCACCAGACCGTGGTCAGCCGGCTCCAGGCCCTGCACAAGCAGGAGTTGCAGGAGGACATGGAGTGACCCCAAGTCAGTGGGACTCTGCACTGAAGCCGTGTCTTCCCGAACCTGGGAAGGGGGCTCCCAGCCGCAGCCTCTGCTGGCCAACCCCAGGCTGAGCCCAGGCACAGGGCTGCATCCCTGGGAAGCCGGGCTCTTGTTGCAGATGGCGCCTGGCAGGGGCAGGAGAGGCTTCTGGGCAGACCACTCTGCCCCCTCTGCTGGGAGGGTCGTGGCTGGTGCCTCCTGTCTCCCAGGACCACCTTCGTGTGGCTCCTCCTTGGGGTGGGCTTTGCAGCCGTCCTCCTAATAAATGTTTTCCCGAAGTCTCATGTGGGAGCAGGCGTGTCCTCCATGACAGGTTCACTCTTGTGAAGGTGATGGCTTTGCTCATGTGTCTCCATGCCAGTTGTGACTCGGTCATGGGATGGATTTCTGTCAACCACAGCGAACTTCCAGAATGAAGGCAGCCATAGGGACGGGCCGCTTGTTGCCTCCAGGACGTTTTGTCTGCAGAGCACTTTGTGTCCCTTGTTGAGAGCCCCACACGACGCAGGGGTCTATGCTGCCCCTACGTGAGGGGCTGGACAATGGGGACCTGGTCAGAAGCAGCAGCTGCATGGGAAGGGACAGCTTCTGGAAACCATGCCTTAGGTTTTCTTCCGTTGGGAAGCTTCACTGGCGGGGAAGCCGCAGTCCCAGGACTGTCCTGGGGCCACAGTGAAGTGGGAGGAGGGGCCGTCTGAGCCATTAGGGAGTGCCTGCCTGTTCTTGCTGGGCTGGAAGTGGCAGGCACTGGGGTCCAGTGGGAGCTGAAGGTGCATAGGCCCAAGGGGGCTGGCTGCGCACCTGGAAGACGCCTGACTCTGAAAAGAAGGAGCTGCACCCACTGAGGCTTGTCTCCCCTGGGAGCCCTGGGGAAGCGTGGTTCATCTGTGGGGCCCCCTGTAGCTCTCAGGGCAGGGCTGGGCTCTGGCCTTGGGAAGTGGGGACTCACCACGTGGGGGCATCCAGAACGGATGGCCTCTGCTGTGCACGTGCCTTCTCTTGTAATTATGGAATGTTGGATGCTCCCAATAAAGTCCATCCTGGTGAGAACAAGCTGGGTGTGTTTGTGTGATATTAACACCCTCCCTCTCCCTACCCACAGGGCACCGTTCACACCCACCACCCCAGCCCCACGCCCTGGTACACCTCAGTCAGGGGCCCTTGACTTGTACCCTGGTTGGAATGAATACCCGCCTCGGCCCCTTGACTCTTCATCACCCCAACATCCCACCTTCTCTGACTCCCTAGTCAGGGCCTCCCGTCAACTCGCTGGGTCCCACTCACAGCCACCTGCCTACTCAGTGCCCTTTTGAAGCCCTCAGGCTGGACTGAGGGCAAAGCGCTTCTACCCCTGGCCTGGACCCGAGGCCTCCGATCTGTAATGTTCACGTCAGAGTCCCTACTCTGAGCTTGTCCACAGGTGACACTGAGAGGGGGGTTTCTGAGCAAAGCAGGTGTTGGCATTACACCCTGTGTGTGTGTCCTGCTGGTCCCAGTTATGGAGGGGAGGGCTGAGACCTAAGAGGGCGTTCATCTGAAGTGCTCGTCAGTATCGCCGGAGGTCAGCCACGCACCACGTGCTCCCTGTGAGCTGCTCTGCAGGAACGAGGGCAGTCACTATCTCAGACCCCACCTCCGGGTCCACCGAGCCAGTTGCTAGCATGCTGCATGGGGAGCCCAACACTCATCTGGCAGGGGTCTGGGCCTGACCTGGCTGAGGCACCGACTGGGCCAGGCCACAGTGCAGCCAGAGCCAGGGGATGGCTGGTGTCCCCCCACCAGAGCCTCCCACCTGGAGGTGACATCACATCTTAGACTGCCAGGTGGGTGGGGACCCCGAGAGCCCCTACAGCACAGTTTTGAGCTGCAGCCCCTCCCTCTGCCCTGCCGCACCCCCACAGTGAGTCAGAAGGGGAGCTCTGAGTTCTGGGGAGACACTCTCAGGGTGCTCTCTGATAGTGTTGACTGGGGGCACCTTCCAGAAGGAGCAAGAGGGAACAAGCATTCCAGGGGCCACTGATCCACCATGTCCCCAAGCCCAGGGCTGTTCTCTTTGCAGAGGATGCTGGGCCACCCTCTGATGGCCAACCCCCAGTCGTTCCCTGGGGCAGCATTCATGGATGCCTCCATCCCTGAGCCTGTGGGACACTCAGGTTCCCCATCAAACCGTCTGGGAAACCAGACAAGAAACAAAGGGCCTTGCTGCCAGCATCCTCCCAGGACAGTGGTTCTCCAGGGTGCTGTGAGTGGACACGGGCTCCAGGGTGTTCCTGGGAAGCCTGTGGTTCCAAAGGGACCCGCCAAAGCCTGGGAGGACCTGAGTATGCCGTGCAGGCAAGATGTGACCGTGGCACTCGCCAGATCTTCTCGGGCCAAGAAGAGTGCCAGCCCAGCTGGGAGTGGCAGTGCACGGTGGCCCGGTTGAGTGAGGCCAGCGGTACTGCCAGGATGAGAATCGTGCCTGCCCTGTGCTCCTCAGCCAGGGCACATGGGCACGTGGGACCCCGAGCTGGGTCCGCACTCTACGACCCGAGAGTCTTCACGCTTGTTCAACAAGGGGCCTGCTCCCTGGGAAATCGATATCTTTCTGCTTCTGCAGGACTGTCACTTTTGACATTTAGGAAAAAGTACTGTTTCTGCATAAAGGCAAAGCTGCCCAACACAGCACCATGAAAGAGAGGTGGGTGGCCATGGCTCAGCCTGAGGAGCCCCACAGATACCCCTCCCCCTCCTCAGGGACTGATGGGTGGGGCAGAGTTGAAGAGACAAACCTGTGAACCTTGGCCAGGACAGGGGTGTAGTGTCTGCATCAACACTTCCTCAAGATGCCAACAAGTAGGAAAGCCAAGACTGTCACTCACTGCCCCCACACACCCGGTGGGTGGGACTGCTGACAGATATGGACCCCAACGGGTGGGCGCCCCAATTCCACCATCAGACCAAGACAGACACTCTCCCTGTGGCCTTGATGTCCCCTAGCCAGACTCTCTGGGGCCTGCAACAGAGTCTGAGGGCCTCCCCCACCCCCTGCACTTAGGCCTTCAGGGGAGGTTCCTCCCATTGCCCCATCGGAGTACACCTGCACAGGAGCCTCTGGAACGATCATCCAGAAACACTCCAGCACCTGCTGAGCCTGCCGCCGGCAGAATTACAGAGAAGGGCTCTAGTTAAACTTGCACAAACGTCTGCTTTGGTGGATGCTGTTCAGATTCCCATCACCCCCGCAAGAATGACTCATGGGCTGCCTTCCCTGGAAGCCTCATGGAAATAGCAGGGTTTGGTAGGGCCTGAAATAATAGTCTTCACATCATAAGAAAGAGCTCAAGACTGCTGAGACAGAAAAATGATGCACTTGGGGTCGCATGCATACCAGAGCTTTTCCTGGCTGTCTCCCTGGTGGGCATCAGGCTCAGGGAGGGGATGTGGCTTGTGAAGAGCTGCCCTGGGCCTGGGGGCAGCTGTCAGTGTTGAGAGGGGCTCTGGGTTCAAATGCTCCCCTCCCTTCCCAGCAGGGTGGCCCTAGACCAAGGGGCCTGAGCAGGAGTTGTGGGCACCGGGGGTTCAGGCTGCTTCCCAAGGAAGGTAGGGTGATTGCCCCAGCTCTCTGGACCACGTGGACACCTGCTCAGCACCCCTGTGTGCAGCAGACCTCACTCAGCCCCTCCCAGGCCCCTCCTCAGCCTCAGGCAGCCAGAGGGTGATGCATGACCTCTGGCTCATCCTGCTCCTGGGCTCGAAGCTCCTCCGTCAGCTGTGTCCCCTGCGGCATGTCCTTGGCCGTACACACCACCCCACCCTGTTCTGAGAAACTGCAGCGCACAAACTCCCCTGCAAGTGAGGCCCATGCTTGTTGTCTGGGGGAGGGGGCGGGATTCTCAGGTGCCTCAAGGTCCTGACCCCTGGTGTGTCCACCAGACAAGACCCCACCCCTAAGTGGGAGGGCAATCTGAGTGTGGATATGCTGCCTTATATGGCCAAGGTGAAGAGGTTCACAGATGTAGTGAAGGCCCTCATCAGGTGAAAGTGAAAAGTGAAAGTTGCTCAGTCGTGTCCAACTCTTTGTGACTCCATGGACTATATAGTCCATGGGATTCTCCAGGCCAGAATACTGGAGTGGGTAGCTTTTCCCTTCTCCAGGGGATCTTCTCAACCTGGGAATCAAACCCAGGTCTCCTGCATTGCAGGCAACTACCAGCTCAGCCACCAGGGAAGCCTGTCATCAGGTGACTCTGCCTTAATGAAAGGNCCATGGGATTCTCCAGGCCAGAATACTGGAGTGGGTAGCTTTTCCCTTCTCCAGGGGATCTTCTCAACCTGGGAATCAAACCCAGGTCTCCTGCATTGCAGGCAACTACCAGCTCAGCCACCAGGGAAGCCTGTCATCAGGTGACTCTGCCTTAATGAAAGGGAGTGTCCTGGTGGGCTTGCCCTGATCAGGTGACCTCAGTCCCCCTGACAGGCATCCTCAGATCAGGGATAAGAAGGCTGTTGTCCCTCCCTCCCTGAGCTCAGGAGCAGCAAACACTGGGATTCTGTCAACAGGCTGCTCACTGAGGTCCTGGTGACACCACACATGGCCAACCAGGGAGTCCCCATTGCGTGGGGAGCTCAGGGCTGGCTGAGAGAAGGAAAGCGGGTGACGAGAAGTTGAAGAGCAGCGGTCGGGCCGGACCCCTAGGCTCTCCTGAGCTGCTGCAGCCGCACCCTCTGCTTCCCGGCTGCAGGTCAGGTGGCCAGTGGCACCGTTGACGTCCTTCAGCCTGGGAGGCAGCTCCCTATGTGCCCTGCACTGGCACACCCCAGGGAGGGAGGCTGAGCGGCTCCAAGAAGGCAGGTGGCAGGCCTGCTGGAAGTGTTCTAGCTGGCAGAGGCCAGCATGGGGCCAGGTCCTCCCCTGCTGCTGAGGCAACTGCTGCCTGCAAAGACGCCACACTGGCCCAGGCACTGCCCAGTGTTGGCCTCACCCATGCCTAGCTCCCCTTGACCCCTGAAGTAATAGGGGCCAGGCCACCCTAGGACACCCAGTGCCCAGCCTGGAGAAGCGAGAAAGAGCCTGCGAGGCCAATATTCCAGGGTTTTACCAGCATCTGCAGACTCTGCACATAAAACCTTGGAAAAACCCAGGGTCTGTGGGGACATGAAGGAACCAGAGAAGGTAGCCCCCAGCCTCAGCCTTAGAGCCAGTCAGCAAGTTGAGACCTGACCAGGAGGCCCCCCAACCTGGGGACTCCCAATTGGGCCTGTGGACCCTCCAGGGTCAGTTCAGTTCAGTTGCTCAGTCGTGTCTGACTCTGTGACCCCATGAATTGCAGCACACCAGGCCTCCCTGTC
>SJYA01009259.1:0-15094 GCA_006410615.1 Neotragus moschatus
CTTCTTGCTATTCTTTGGAACTCTGCATTCAGATGCTTATATCTTTCCTTTTTTCCTTTGCTTTTCGCCCCTGTTCTTTTCACAGCTATTGTAAGGCCTCCCCAGGCAGCCATTTTGCTTTTTTGCATTTCATTTCCGTGGGGATGGTCTTGATCCTTGTCTCCTGTACAGTGTCAGGAACCTCATTCCATAGTTCATCAGGCACTCTAACTATCATATCTAGGTCCTTAAATCGATTTCTCACTTCCACTGTATAATCATAAGGGATTTGATTTAGGTCATACCTGAATGGTCTAGTGGTTTTCCCCACTTTCTTCAATTTGAGTCTGAATTTGGTAATACGGAGTTCATGATCTGAGCCACAGTCAGCTCCTGGTCTTATTTTTGTTGACTGTATAGAACTCCATCTTTGGCTGCAAAAATTACAGTCAATCTGATTTTGATATTGACCATCTGGTGATGTAGGGCTTTTCGCTGGATAGCTATCCCACAGTCTCATTTGCTATCTCAAGTTAGTTCCCTTAGATTGCCCTCAGGGCATTCAGGCCAGGTCCTTACTCTAAGCAATGCAGGCCATGCCTCCCTGCCCAGCCCCGCTTGCTAATGACAGATATGAACGTCTTCCCTGTTTCTCCGCTGGGAGTTACCGTTAGGCACGTAATCGGTGGGTTTTAATTATTCATTTATTTTTCCTCCTGATTATGTTGCCCTCTGAGGTTTCAAGGCTTGCCACAGACTTGCCAGTGAGAGTGTTTCCTTGTGTTTGGAAACTTCTCTCTTTTTAAAGACTTCCTTCCCACGACTGATCTCTGTCCCTACTTCTTTTCTCTCTCTTTTTATCTTTTATATTTTTTTCCCACATCCTTTCAAAGAAAATGGGCTGCTTTTCTAGGTGCCTGATGTCCTCTGCCAGCATTCAGAAGTTGTTTTGTGGAATTTACTCAGCGTTCAAATGTTCTTTTGATCAATTTGTAGGGGAGAAAGTGGTCTCCCTGTCCTATTCCTCTGCCATCTTAGGACCATCACCCCTCTTGATGCCTCGTAACCACAGACTGCCAGAAAGTTTAAGAAATCTTCTGAGACTCGTGAACAAGCTTCCTCTGTCTCAGCACAGAGCAAAATATCATCTACATATTGTAACACCACCACTTCAGAGCTATTAAAGTATTGTAGATCCCGTGACAAACTTTGTCCAAATAAGTGAGGACTGTCACAAAATCCCTGGGGCAAACTGTCCAGGTTAACTGAGAAGCTGGGTACATAGTCTTCAAAGTCAGATAAAAATTGACTTTCCTCCACCAAAGGCACTGATTAGAAGACATCTTTCAAATCAATTACTGAGAAAGACTTGGCTCGTTCAGGAATTTCAGACAATAGAGTATAAAGATTAGGCACCACTGGGTGTAAAGGAACTACAGCTTCATTTATTATTTCTAAATCTTGAACTAGTCTCCATTTAACATTTGATTTCTTTATATCCAAAATAGGATTGTTGCATGAACTGTAACAGGGAATTAATAGTCCCTGCTCCTTTAAATTTTCAATGATAGGTTTTAACCTTTCCTTAACCTCAGGTTTCAGTGGAAACTGCTTCTTCCACTGCTTCTTCTGTGGCTAGAAATGCGGGTCTTTGAGCTTGACAACAACAGGAATAGCATTTTGTGCTCGACCCATAGATTTTCCATCAGCACACAATCTAGGATTTACATTTTGTTCCATTAAAGGGAGAGAAAGGAAGGGCTCTATATTCATGAAAAGAGAGGTATGGATCTTTCTCAGTATACCCCTCCCCAAAAGGGTGAGGGAGACTCTGGCACGATCAGAAACTCGTGTGAAAATAGCACAGAGTCCCAGTTACACGATAAAGAATAACTGCAATAATACCTTTTGGCTCCTCCAGACAGTCCCATTATGGAAGCGGATTGGGAAGAAAGTGTGCCAGGGACTTCACTAAGCACAGAGTAAGTTGCCCCAGTATCTAAAAGGAAATCGATGGATTGGCCCCCCACAATTATTAATACCTGGGGTTCCTTGGGTGTAACTAAGATGGAAGCTTGTGTGGGGACCACCAGGCACCTTCAGTCCTGATTGTCTTGAGAGTCCAATCCCTGAAACCTATGCCTCTGGGGGCAGTCCAGTGTGGTCCTTGCCGACTGGACATGGAGCCAGGGGCAGCTTGGATGCCTGAAGGCAATCCCGCTTGAGGTGCCCTTCCTTTCGGCAGCAATAGCAATCCCATCCTTTTTCACTTGGGTCTCTCTGGGAATTTTTTTCAGGCTGTTTAAGAATGGTTCTTACAGCCATTGCAAAGGCTTCCACCATAGTAGACTGAGCCAATTTTAACAGCTTATCTAAAGATTGATTTGTTCCATCAGCTTAGTTTAGTTCTGTTCTGTTGCTCAGTCAGGTCCGACTCTTTGCGAGCCCATGAATTGCAGCCTGCCAGGCCTCCCTGTCGATCACCAGCTCCTGGAGTTTACCCAAACTCGTGTCCACTGAGTTGGTGATGCCATCCAGCCAACTCATCCTCTGTCATCCCCTTCTCGTCCTGCCTCTAATCCCTCCCAGCATCAGGGTCTTTTCCAATGAGTCAACTCTTCCCATGAGATGGCCAAAGTACTGGAGTTCAGCTTTAGCGTCATTGCTTCCAATGAACACCCAGGACTGGTCTCCTTTAGGATGGACTGGTTGGATCTCCTTGCAGTTCAAGGGACTCTCAAGAGTCTTCTCCAACACCACAGTTCGAAAGCATCAATTCTTCAGCACTCAGCTTTCTTCACAGTCCAACTCTCACATCCATACATGACTACTGGAAAAACCATAGCCTTGACATTTGTTGGCAAAGTAATGTCTCTGCTTTTGAATATGCTGTCTAGGTTGGTCATAACTTTCCTTCCAAGAAGTAAGGGTCTTTTAATTTCATAGCTGCAATCACTATCTGCAGTAATTTTGGAGCCCCCAAAAATAAAGTCTGACACGGTTTCCACTGTTTCGGTATCTATTTCCCATGAAGTGATGGGACCAGATGCCATGATCTTAGTTTTCTGAACAATGAGCTTTAAGCCAGCATTTTCACTCTCCTCTTTCACTTTCATCAAGAGGCTCTTTAGTTCCTCTTCACTTTCTGCCATAAGGGTGGTGTCATCTGCACATCTGAGGTTTTCAATGCTTTTCCCGGCAATCTTGATTCCAGGTTTTGCTTCTAACACTCATTTTAATTGCCTATGAGAGATATCTGGAGCCGACTGAGTGAGAAATCTATCTTAAAGGATTACTTTCCCTCTTCACTTTTGGGATCAGTCTCAGTGAGTCTGCGAAGAGCTTCTCTCACTCTGTCTAGGAATTTAGCAGGAGATTCCTTCTCCTCCTGTTCTATGTTTGCCAATTTGTCATAGTTTAAAGGCTTGGCACCTGCTTGCCTGAGTCCTTCAAGAATACATCTGACAAAATGACTCTGATCTCTTCCTTTAGCTGTGTTGTAGTCCCAGTCTGGTTCCGTAATTGGGACTGCATGATACCGAGTGGGGAGGGCAGTTGTCTCATCCTCCCTCTTCCCTGCTGATTCATTACCAAGCCATTCATCTCTATAAGCAAAGCAACCGTTTTTCCCAAAACTTGACTTTTTGAGTCGAGAGCCAGTGTTTGTCCCAAGATATACATCACATCCTTCTAAGTATGGTCATAAAGCAGAGTAACACCTTTAAAAGCTCTTATATATTTTTCTGGGTCCTCTAAATAGTTTCCCAGATCCTCTTTGATTCTTTGTATTTCTTGATAAGAAAAGGGCTTATTAACTCTCATAGACTGATTATTTCTCCCGGTGGGTGCTTCATGAAGAGGCAACAGTTTGTGTGGCTGTTCCTCAGCCTCTCTGGTTGTTCTGCACATATGACCCCAGGGATAGATTTGGGAAATCTGTTTTTCTTTATCTCTTTGTTTCCTGTCCTCCATTTCATCGCTTACTTCGATGGTCTGAGTCTCTACTGAAACCACAGTAGTCTCAGGTCGTACTGAGACAAGAGTTGTTTGGACCCTACTTGGTCAGTTTGAATCTCAGTTTGGGTTTCCACTGAGACCAAGGCAATCCTTCTTGGGCAGGTTCTCTGACTTTCAGTTTGCTTAGTTGGGAGACCCGAGTACAGGGGCAAAGTAGGAGGACAGGAGGGAGCTGAAGGTGTCACACCCAAATCTATACCATTAGGACACAAGTCTGGCATGTTTCACAGAGAATCAAAGGGCAACAGATATGTTACTTCTACCCATTTCCCTTGTTTTCTACAGAACCGGTCTAATTGTAAAACAGTATTATATTTAAGAGACCCTCCAACTGGCCACTGTTCGCCATCCTCCAGTGGGCACAGTGGCCATGCACTATCATATGTGTCTTCTTTAAGCCCTGGGAATCAAATCTATCCCAGTTTTTCAGGATACAGTTCAAAGGAGTGAGGCTGAAATTGTTAGTTCCCATTTGTAAGAGAGAAAAAAAAAGTGACCAGTGCCATTTTTCTACCAGAGGCATCACTCCCTGCTCTAGACGTGGGTATAGACAGACTTTACACGAAAGCTTTTGTTCCTGGTTGGACTTAGTCTGTCCCTTACACATGCAGGCGTCATATTCGTCCCTCCTGGTTCAACCACCAAGACAGGGTGGGGACATAGACCTGATGGCATCCTTGACTGACATTCAGCTCCTCACCATTTAAAAGCTCGCTTGCCTCTGGTGCCACCCGGGGTGCAATCAGAGTAACTTTCAAAATGCCTCCTAGGCTAAGACCACTGGAGGAAACATTCATCACCTGAGTGCTTGTGCACGACCCTGAGTATACTCCTGACCAAAATAAGACCGATATGAACATAAAACTGAGATGTTCTTTCCAAGTATCACCACACCAGTATAAAAGCCTCCTCTGGTCCACTAAGATCCAGCATTACCAAAGAGGGGGGGAACCCATTGCAGTCCCAATCTGAGTAACCTTTAACCTCAGACTTGCTCTTGGAGCTAGAGCTCCATTTAGCTTTTGAACTTTCGATTCCTAGCGAAGCTAGGCACTTCCTGACTACCAATCCAAGTTTGAGACCTAAGTAACATGCACAGTAACAGCATAGATTGCAAGTCCCTTGAAAGTCTATGATCTGATAGATTAGGTTAGTACTTCTAATTCCCAGGGAGTTATGAAATGGTCAGAGAGACAGAAAAGTTTGACCAAGAAAGGAGAGTTCGGTTCACATGCTTTGCCCATTTCTGGTCAGTCCCTGAAGGAGATATTGGGCTCCTCTTGGCATTGGCAGCTTGGTATAAACCCCCCTCTTGACATTGGCAGGTCAGTATAAGGTTTCTGCCATGAGCCATATGAGGTCACTGCAGAAACACAGAGCAGTGATCCTCACTTGCTTCGTGCAGGGCATTTCATTCATTCACACAAGCACACTGTAGAGTTAGTAAAGTACACCAGAAAATGTGTTCGCTGGGAGAACAAAGAACTAGAGCCCCAAGCATCCTTACCTTGTCCTGAAGAATCCCGGACAAACCTCCAGGATGAAAGGTTGTTGCTGAACCACAAAAAGATTCCAGGACTCTTGGCCTCCAGAGGAGAAGAATTCAATCTGGGACCAGAGATGAGGCTTGATCGCTCAGAGCTTTTATGTAATAAAGTTTTATTAAAGTATAAAGGAGATAGAGAAAGCTTCTGACATAGGCAACAGAAGCGGGCAGAAAGAATACCCTCTGCTAGTCTTCAGCTGGATGTTATATAGTCACTAGCAGTTTGCTGGATGTTATATAGTCACTAGCAGTTTGTTATGGAGAAGGCAATGGAACCCTACTCCAGTACTCTTGCCTGGAAAATCCCATGGATGGAGGAGCCTGGTGGGCTGCAGTCCAGAGGGTCGGTAAGAGTTGGACACGACTGAGCGTCTTCACTTTCACTTTCATCCGTTGGAGAAGGAAATGGCAACCCATTCCAGTGTTCTTGCCTGGAGAATCCCAGGGACAGGGGAGCCTGGTGGGCTTCCGTCTATAGGGTCACACAGAGTCAGACACAATTGAAGTGACTTAGCAGCAGCAGCAGTTTGTTAATGAAAGAAAGGAATATCTTAAAACTCAGAATGGCACCAGACCCCTCATCCATAAAATGTATTTTGGGGTAATCTTGACACCATATGAGTCATCCCAGGCCATAAAATGATTGACTTGAATCTTGTAGAAAGGCAGATTACAATACAAATAGTCTTGTTTACAAAGATTAGGGGAACAATGTCTGAGTATAACATACTGGTTTGTCAAGTAGGTTCTGAACCATTAGGCAGAACCCACTTGAAGACAGAATTTGGGGTAAATGCATAGTACATTAACATAGCTTAAGACAAATATTTCCATAAGAAAAATGCATTTTTAATTCAAAGTTTGAGAATAATTAACTTCAGGTGAAACCAGGTGTCCTTATGGCAACAAAATATTTTAAGAGGAACCTCCTTTTAAATTTGTATAAAGAAGGGAAATATATATATATATCACTAGTTTGTTTCCTCCTGTCACTTAAGAGAGATAAAAATATCTGACACTTGCAGCCTATATCTTCTGTTTGGAGACCCCTGGCCTTCATGCCTGCTACCCTCTCAGAACCTAGCAGCTGATCAGGCAGCTAAGAGAGCAGCATTATAAAACAATGACCTAATAAAGGTTGCCACTTTAGTTCCACAAACTAATTTGCCAGAAACTCCTTCATATATTGAAGGTGAGATTCTTAAAACTAAGAATGAGGTCTTTCAAGAAGTTCATATGGGGTGTTTCCAAAAGGAGGGACTCTTTTTTTCTGCCTGGAAACCTCTAATGGAATTTGGTTAACTCCTTACATGCCACACTCATTTGGGGAAAACACTTTCCAAAGATTACTAGAAAGTTCTTTCAGAGGAACAGGTCTCCTCTTGTCCTACTTGCCAATTAAACAACTCCCAAGAAACTCGAAGACCCAAGCTGGCACAACCCATCTAACGATGTGGGACCTACCCAGGAGAGAACTGGCAGATGGACTTCACCCAGATGTGAGTTTCTCAAGGATATGCTGCTGCTGCTAAGTCACTTCAGTCGTGTCTGACTCTGTGCGACCCCATAGATGGCAGTCCATCAGCCTCCACCTTCCCTGGGATTCTCCAGGCAAGAACACTGGAGTGGGTTGCCATTTGCTTCTCCAATGCATGAAAGTGAAAAGTGAAAGTGAAGTTGCTCAGTCGTGTCCGACTCTTGGTGACCCCATGGACTGCAGCCCACCAGGATCTTCCATCCATGGGATTTTCCAGGCAAGAGTACTGGAGTGGGGTGCCATTGCCTTCTCCATCTCCAGGGTATAAATAACTATTAATCATAATAGATATATTCACAGGATGGATTGAAGGCTTTCCCACTCGGACTGAGAAGGCTCAGGAGGTGGTAAAAAACTGCTCCATGAAATCATTGTGAGATTTGGTCTACCCAGGTCATTGCAAAGTGACGATGGGACATCATTTACTTCTAAGGTCACACAAAGGATCTCTAAAGCATTGGGCATTACTTGTTGCCTCCATTGTGCCCAGAGGCTTCAGTCTTCAGGAAAAGTAAAAACAGGCAACCAATTTTTAAAATCAGTGATAAAAAGATAACCCAGGAGACCTCCCTGGGATGGAAGGAGTCTTCACCATTAGCTCTCCACTTCACCCATAAGGCCCCTAAGGAACAGGTTGGTCTTAGTCCTTATGAGATGTTATATGGGAGACCTTTTGTTTATGTCAATGAGCTCTTCCTAGATCCAGAGGCTCAGACCTTCTGGTCTTATACCATGGCCATTGGGCAATTCCAACAGGATATACACTTGTGGGGTATCAGTCAGGAGCCAAAATATTCTAAAGATATTTACCTACTATATGGTAAGAGTCACCACTACATGCTCCAGGGACTCAAGTCTTAATTAGAGTCTGGAAGAATGGATCTCCAAAAGCTCAACTCCAGCCCACATGGAAGGGCCCCTACCTTGTGATACTTTCTAGCTTCACAACAGTTAAGGTACCAGGACATGAATCCTAGATTCACTACTCATGAGTCAAGCCATGAGAGAAAACAGAAGAGGACACTCAATACACTGTGAGCCCCTGGCTGGTCTCAGATACATGTCCAGGACTACAAATGAATGCCATTCTAATGAACACCCCCAAAATTAAGTTTCTGGGGATAAGATTTCTCAGGTCAGCTCTAAAGAGCCAGCACAGCATGGTGGGCGTTGTACTCCAAAATAGACAAGAGATAGATCTCCTGATTCTTAAACAAGGAGGGACCTGAGCCATCTTGAATGAAACATGTTGTTTCTGGGTAAATATCTCCAGCCAAGTTAAATAAAGTCTCATAGTCCTCAATAAAAATATTCAGGCCCTACAGGATCTCGAAGAATGAGCTGGAGAGCTCTTGGGGTGGCTACGGTCTCTTTGGGGGATCCTTCTCCTGGAGAGGGGAAATTTGGAGTTGGCTAATGGCCCTCCTAATCCCTGTTATCATCATATGATTGCTTCATGTATTATCAATTGTCTAACCCATTTTGTCTCTGCCAGGTCAACAAGCTACAACATGCAGTGCTAGTTCAACAAGCATATATTAAACCACCTGACCATGGGAAATATCACTCATCCTTAGATGGACACTGCTATAAGGACTCTGAGGCTTGAGACTAGCAAGGCCCAATACCCCTCGCTGTCCCACTTGAGCAGGAAGTAGCCAGAGAGACCTCAATGCCCCTTTTCCCAAAGAATTGGGCCTTTCATCTCTTGAAGGGGGATGATAGGTAGTCAGAATAGGAAAAAAGAGTTCAAAATGGTGGTGGCTAAAAGATAAAGAAGGGAAAAGCCTGTGAAAATAGAACAAAGAAAGTTCCAAGGACCAGAGTGAGGACCTCAGGTAAAAAAAACAGCCCTCCTGGCTAGCCCAATTTACATAGTACAGGCTCACTGGGAGGAGACAAATGTATAAAAGAAGGAAGCTTAGAAGGATTGGGACCTCTCTTCTCTTAGTCTTTTGGGTCGGCCCACCCTCACTTCTCGAGTGTGTACTGTCCTTTGTTTTTCCTAAAAAAACTGAGCTATAACACTGGTCCATCTGTCACTTCAAACTTTTGCTGCAGAGAGACAGAACCGAGGAAATTACACACTCTCCCAACACCTTCAAAGGTTTTGGGGCTCCCCTGGTGGCTTAGATGGTAAAGAACCTGCCTGTAATGCAGGAGACCTGGATTTGATCCCTGGTTCAGGAAGATCCTTTGCAGAAGGGAATGGCTACACACTGCAATATTCTTGCCTGGAGAATTCCGTGGACAGAGGAGTCTGGTGGGCTACAGTTTATGTGGTCAAAAAAGAGTTGGACATGACCGAGTGACTAACACTTTCATTTCCAAAGGTTTGTTTAAGGCATTCAGCAAAGATCTTCTAAGTTTACCAGGTCAATTCAGAGGAAAATCATTATTTTTTTAATCATTAGTCTTGAATGTTAGTTTTCAGTTCTTACTAGTTTGTATGGCCCAGGTGCAGAAAAGGCAATGGCACCCTACTCCAGTACTCTTGCCTGGAAAATCCCATGGATGGAGGAACCTGGTAGGCTGCAGTCCATGGGGTCGCGAAGAGTCAGACATGACTGAGCAACTTCACTTTCACTTTTCACTTTCATGCATTGGAGAAGAAAATGGCAATCCACTTCAGTGTTCTTACCTGGAGAATCCCAGGGACGGGGGATCCTGGTGGGCTGCCATCTATGGGGTTGCACAGAGTCAGATAAAACTGAAGCAACTTAGCAGCAGCAGCAGCAGCATGGGTCAGGTGGCTCAGTGGTAAAGAAACCGCCTGCCAACACTGGAACACCAGGAGACGCGGGTTTGATCCCTGTTTGGGAAGATACCCTGGTGTAGAAAATGGCAACCCACTCCAATATTCTTGCCTGGAAATTTCTATGGAGAGAGAAGCCTGGTGGGTTAGAGTCCATGGGGTAGCAAAGAGTCAGACAAGAGTAAATGAGCACACACACACGCATACAAACACACATACTCACACATGTGCACACATGGCTCAGGTCATCCTATTGGTTTCCTTTAGTAAGCTCAATTAATAGTTGTTGAGATGTAGATTTATATGCCTTGTCTTGTAGTACCACACAGGAGAAGCATTACCAGTGAAACATGCTTATTCCACAATATAGTTAAACAAAAGAGATGTAACCATCTTATAACGCCCATTTAAATATGCCAATTGTATATACTTTCATCTCAATGCTGTCAACTTTTTGCCTTTAATATTAGAGTGTGGACTTAAAAAAAATGCACAATGTGATAGTTGCTAGTTAAGTTTTATTTAGGGGCAAGATGAGGACTGCAGTCCGGGAGACAGCACCTCAGATATCTCTGAGAGACTGCTCCATAGAGGCAGTTGGGGAAGGTCAAAATATAAGATTTTGGTGAAGGGGGAGTTCAATGCAACCAAGTGCTTACTTTACAGAAGGTTTTNTATAACCATCTTATATAATGCCCATTTAAATATGCCAATTGTATATACTTTCATCTCAATTCTGTCAACTTTTGGCCTTTAATATTAGAGTGTAGACTTAAAAAAAATGCACAATGTGATAGTTGCTAGTTAAGATTTATTTAGGGGCAAAATGAGGACTGCAGTCCAGGAGACAGCACCTCAGATATCTCTGAGAGACTGCTCCATAGAGGCAGTTGGGGAAGGTCAAAACATAAGATTTTGGTGAAGGGGGAGTTCAATGCAACCAAGTGATTACTTTACAGAAGGTTTTTCACTAGTTAGGAAGAGCTGATGTCACCACAGAGGGATTTAGTGCTTTTCTAGATATAAAGAAGATGCAAAGATTGGGATCATGAAATCAGTTCCTGAAAATATTTAACTATCTAAAGACCTGTTCCACCAGATTCCCTGGAGCACAGAGTGCCTCACTCCACCCTGAACTCCCTCAGAGGTTGTTGAAGGTCAACAGTTGGAACAACACAGGGTTCAAAGGAAGATGGCGAATTCTTTGTTATTGTTTTTCAGTCGCTGGCAAATGCTCTTGGAAAATGCCAGTTTGTAGTTGACAAGCCTCTGGGTGCAGGAGAATTGAGAAGGAATAATAAAAACAGAATTCACTTGCCTTGTAACCTGGTCTCTTAGGAACAGAGAAAGAACAGAGAAATTTTCCTTTCTGTCCAGACCCCTGTCCCCTAGGGAAATCAGGTACAGCATATGGGCGTTAACAACCAAAAAATGCCTAATGAGAAGCTAAGTGAGCTATAAAGTCTCTATAAAGTCTATAGAGTCTATAGAAGTCTATAAAGTCTATAGACTCTATAAACTATAAAGGCTCATCCCAGCCTGAGAAGTCTTGGATGCCACAGAACATGTTTCCTTTGGAGACCTGAGTCTGACTGTAAAACATTTTTTCTCTCCCTCCAGCTGTCTTATGGGGACAGAGCTTCATTCACCAATATCAACCTTCCAGGAGGTATTTGAACTTCCACACAAAGACCTTTCTCTCACTTCCCATCCAGGTGAGTCTGAGAGCCCAGTAGATGCTGTGGGAGAATTAGAGAGAATGCAAGCCTGGAACATTTATCCAACCTAGCTCAGCTACCAGAGGTTAGTGTGGTAGTTTGCTACCCTGATTCATAAATAAATGTATTTAGTTAGGACTAAAGGAAAACAATATTTGACCTCAGTAACATAAGGCTCAGTGTTGCCAATGAAATGATAATAATTAAGGTCCAATTAGAAGAAGGAACGAGATGCATAAAATACATTCAGTAAAATTTGAAGATAAGCCTCATGATTCTAGGAACATAATATATGATATAATTTCATGTCTGCACATTTGCCAATTTAATTTATAATCTATGTGATTTCATTAAATAGTTACCATTTAAATATTATTTTAAGTTAAATTTTGATGCTCTATTTGATTTCTTAAAAAAATACAGTTGATTCATTACTGTTATATTTAAGCCTGTTCCATTTTCATTGCCATTCTTTTTATATTGTAACTTCATTTATATTTAAATATGTTCCTATACAAATGCACATGTATTCACATACCTTTTTGAAAATGTGATAGTGAACAAAGCAGGTGAAGTCTCAAATGATTAAGATTTTGCATTATAATGGCAAAGTCACAATATAATGAAGTAAATGATGTCATACATAATGTCTCAGGGATAATTCATATGAAGAAATTTATCCAGGGTGAAATGGTAAATTAACATGAAGTCTGTAGAAATTATAGAGTGTGGTCTGGAAAGCCCTTTGCATGTTAATTGTAGACCAGTTGAGAATTGGAATATACCCACCAAATTTACTTAAGGAGTAAGATAAATCCAAACGTTCAAGAAAAACAAACATAACACACCCCACAAGAAAACTGAGACACGGCTTACCTCCTTCTGTGTGTGTGTGTGCTGTGCGCTAAGTCGCTTCAGTTGTGTCCAACTCTATGCGACGCTATGGGCTGAAGCCCACTAGGCTTCTCTGTCCATGGGACTCTCCAGGCAAGAATACTGGAGTGGGTTGCTGTACTCTATTCCAGGGGACTTTTCTAACTCAGGGATCGAATCTGCATCACTTAGGTCTAACCTGCACTGGGAGGCGGGTTCTTTACCACTAGTGCCGCCTAGGAAGCTCATCTCTTTCTCTATCGGATGGAAAAAAAAAAAAAAATTGTTCAAATAAGTGAGTCAGGCTCAGGAAAAACAAGTCTTCTATTGCTTCGTATAAAGCAATACCCACCTTTGGTTGCAGTTTGTATGGTTCATTTTGTGAATTATTTTCTTATGCACTTTACTCTTTTTTCTTTTGGGTATTCAATCTGTCAGGTGTCTTGTGCCAGAAATGTATCACTGTTTCTATCAAAGTAATAAAGGTATTTTTCCTTTTTTTAAATTATTTTTTCTGAGCATCAAGGAGATGTAACTGGAGTTGGAATGTTGCCAAACCAAGGGAAGTTTTAATTCATCACATCGTCTGAAAGGGCCATTCAGGCTTATTATATAATTTTCCCCTAAGGCCCATGTGTCCATTCTTCTCTCTCTCTCTCTGTCTCTCTCAGACTTTTTAAAGTATTTCTTTAAATACAGGGCAGAAAGTGGCCATACCAAGAAGGAACCCCATGTCTATTGGTCCATGGAAAGCTTGTGAATTGAAATTTCTGGGTAACATTTATATACTCCTTAAATGAAAGATAGTCTGATTTGACCAGTTTGACTTGTAACCACTCATGGCCTGAAGAACGTGTTTCTAGGTAAGAAATGCACAGTAGTGACACAGCTCACGAGGATGTGGTGTGTGTGACTGTGACTGGGGTGAGAGCAGTTTTTTAAGCAGAGTAAGTGAAGTGAGAGTGTTAATCACTCAGTTGTGTCTGACTTTTTGTGACCCCCATGAACTGTAGCCTGCCAAGCTCCTCTGTCTGTGAAATTCTCCAGGCAAGAATACTGGAGTGGATTGCCATTCCCTTCTCCAGGGGAATCTTCCCAATCCAGGGATTGAACCCGGGTCTCCTGCATGGCAGGCAGATTCTTTACTGTCTGATCCTCTAGGGAAACAGCCTCCTATATTAAGGTGACATAATACAGCCACTAGGATTTAGTCAGAAGATGGAACTAAGAAGAGGATATGATATGTTTATAATTCACAGGATGCCATTGTAACTAAATTTGTAAAGTACAAGGAATCACATGAAAGGAGGGATTCTGTGTGGACTGAAGTGTCAGCTGTCACGGGGAGACCACCATATTCCTCAGCATCCCTGACATCATCTCTAGTCACTCCCCTTCTTGCTTATTCCTCTGCACCACTGGCTTCCTTATTTGGGTTTGAACAGGTGGAACCAGCATCTTTCTAAAGTCCTTAGCAGTGGCAGCTCCCTCTACCAGACACACACTTCTCCTATTATCACACTAGTTCCCTCTCTCTCTTTTTTGAGGAATTGGTTCAATTACCATCTTGTTTGCAGTCCTTAACTGAACACCTACTGCCCTCTCACTTATACCTGGTTCTTTTCATAGTATCTGTTATCTCCTGCTACATTATATTTTACACTTATTTGAATATCATCTTTAACTGCCCTTGGATGATGGAGGTTTTGTATATGAACACTGTTCCCTATATGTGCTCGGAGCATTGTTGGTTCTCAATAAGTATTTCTGAAATGCGTGAAAGGAGTTTTCATTAAAACTGGAAATTAAGAACACTTTGGAATTTGTTGAGAATGGGACAAAAATTTCTAGTCAGAGGTGAAATGAGGTATACCCTCAAGGAGGATTTATCTCCATATAACAAAGTTATGACCAACCTAGATAGCATAGTCAAAAGCAGAGACATTACTTTGCCAACAAAGGTCCATCTAGTCAAGGCTATGGTTTTTCTAGTAGTCATGTACGGATGTGAGAGTTGGACTGTGAACAAAGCTGAGTGCCGAAGAATTGATGCTTTTGAACTGTGGTGTTGGAGAAAACTCTTGAGAATCCCTCAGACTGCAAGGAGATCCAACCAGTCCATTCTAAAGGAGATCAGTCCTGGGTGTTCTTTGCTAGGAATGATGCTGAAGCTGAAACTCCAGTACTTTGGCCACCTCATGCAAAGAGTTGACTCACTGGGAAAGACTGATGCTGGGAGGGATTGGGGGTAGGAGGCAAAGGGGATGATGGAGGATGAGATGGCTGGATGGCATCACCGACTCGCTGGATGTGAGTTTGAGTGAACTTTGGGAGTTGGTAATGGACAGGGAGGCCTGGCGTGCTGCAATTCATGGGGTTGCAGAGTCAGACNCTCACTGGGAAAGACTGATGCTGGGAGGGATTGGGGGTAGGAGGCAAAGGGGATGATGGAGGATGAGATGGCTGGATGGCATCACCGACTCGCTGGATGTGAGTTTGAGTGAACTTTGGGAGTTGGTAATGGACAGGGAGGCCTGGCGTGCTGCAATTCATGGGGTTGCAGAGTCAGACATGACTGAGCAACTAAACTGAACTGAACTTATTAACATCAATTCCTTTACAGCAAAGAGAAATTAAAATAGTTCAGCTATGTGAGTTAGGCTGGTTTG
>SJYA01009260.1:0-15195 GCA_006410615.1 Neotragus moschatus
TTATTTTTTAATTTTTATTTTTTTATTTTACTTTACAATACTGTATTGGTTTTGCTATACATCAACATGAATCTGCCACAGGTGTACAGTGTTCCCAATCCTGAACCCCTCTAAACATTAGTAGCTAGTTCAAGGACATTATCATGCAAATTATAGTTAAATTTGAATGATTTTTCAACAAAAGAACTGGATTCTGTGTCACTGAAAGATAATTTAAATTTAACTGTAATTTTTAATTTATAGATTATTCTTAAAGCTATAGTTTCCTTGCAGTGGATCTTCTTTTGATGGAAAATAATTTTCAAAACATTTCATCCAATTCGTAAAGTGTCTATTGAGAATTTCCAATAGATATGCAACATTAAGGTCATCATTTAATTGATCTAAAGTTGTTCAGTTATCAAATAATATCTAGAAATTCTGTTCTTAAAGGGTTTTAATTTTGTTCTTTGATTGTATGTACATTGACAAGTCTATGTAACTCCTTCCTGGCATGGATACATTCAGATGATTAAAAATGTCAAAGGTGGGTCTTGCCTGCCATTCCAGTCATTAAGACTCTGTGTTATAATGCAGGCGGTACAGGTTCAATCCCTGGTCATGGGACTAACAGCCTACATGCCATGCAGGGTGGCTAAATCAATTGAGGGTAGGGGAACCAAAGATCACACAACACTGTAAGTCCTGCTGACCAATATGAGGTTACATTCGTTTCTTATCAGAGAGGAACGAGGAATGTTGTTGTCCATTCTGCAGTTTTCCCAATGATAACTATCATGCCTCTCCGTTCATAATAACTGATTCATAATTAGTTTCTATATCATCAGATGCTGACAAGAATAATCTAAAATTCAAGACAATAGATGCCATTCACAGTTTTTACCAGAGCACTATGCTCATTTCAGCTCAGCTCAGCTCGCTTTGTGGTGGGGAGGCAAGACTTTATTTATGAAGGGATTACTGCATTGACTTGCATTTTGACACCAGCTGCAATCATCCAGTATGTTTTTTGCTAATATATCCAAATCATTTGAATATATGTGCAATACATTTCCCTTCAAACCTTCAAACCGCAGGTGATGACTGTAGCCATTTATTGTTTTACATCATTCTCTGTTTGTCAAAATCAAAGATAAAAAATTAAATAAGCATTGCCTTTATTCCATCTTCGTGTTCAAGTAGAACATGCACAAAAAGCAAGACCGTGTGGGCAGTGTTTATGCTGCACTGAGCCTGCAGACCCTGCTGGCTTTCCCAACAAGCGTCGCTGATGTGATCTTTCACTAATGTTTTGGCAACTGTACATGATTAGCAGCCATGCAAGAGATTAAAAAAATTCCTATGTGGAAGACTTAAGCACCAATGTTTAGACGGGAAACATTAAACAGCAGATCTGTTAACTCTTAAGTATAACTTCTTTCTTTCAATGGAATCTGTAACTTGAAGTTCTTTTTTTATGCTGTCCTTGTAAACCCTGCTTACATATGATGTTTCACTGCTTCCTTAGACAGTGTATCTCCAAAAATAACACAGGCTGGTTTTAGCACTTGACCCTCAATTATGGCTTCAAAACAAAACTCAAGTCATGATGAATCATCCTGCCAAATAAAACTATAAAAGGACAGTCAAAAAAACCTGACCTAACTGCATTACAAATGACTTAATAACTAGACTGAAGGGTCTGGGCAAAGAGGAATCAACCCAAATAACTTTGCAAATCAGGATTTTTGACTTAGATACTTTGAGTCTAAAGACAAAAAGAACTATATACAAATACTATAGATAGCAAATTTATTTCTTAAAAGGGCTTAGGTTAGTAATTCTGAAACTATGTGCATGCAAGGATTGAATAAGAAAATACATTGGAAAGATGAGAGTAAGGTTTCTTACTGAGAGAAAGAAGTTGTGAATAGGCAGGAGAGAAAGCAGTTCTAATTAACTTCCCCAAGGACAAAGGACTGAGTAGCTGGCACGAGAATTAAAGTGAACAGAGGTGTGTGTATGTGACAGAGTGTGTGTGTGTGTAGGGAGGATGGAGTGTGGGTGTGTGTGTAAGTAGAGTGGGGATGCTACGAATGTACGCTGACATTAATTGACACCATTCTAGCTTGATTCAGTTTATTCTGTTGCAGAAACAGGAGAAACTATAGAAAATATGAGAATAAGAAATAGAGAAAAGCAGAAGTGATGGCATAGTTGATATTACTAAGTATTCTTGAAAAAGCAGTATTGCCAAACTTGAAGTCTATGCAGTTTATTCAAATTTTAGAAACATAAACAAAAGTAAGATTTGGAAAAAAAGGAGGCAAACCTGATGTTAACATGATGCTTTTTAAATATTATGTGATGGTTAGTATTATGTGTCAACATAAAATTTGACTGGTCTAAAGGATGCCTATATAGCTGGTGAAATATTATTTCTCAGCATGTCTGAGAATCTCCAGAAGAGATTAGCATTTAAACTGGTGAACTGAGTAAAAAAGATCACCCTCACCTTTGTGAATGGGCATCATCCAACCCCCTGGGAGGGGTGAAGAGAACAGAAAAACAAAGAAAAGGCACATTTATTCCCACTATTTGAGCTGAAACATCTATCTTCCCCTGCCCTTGGATATCAGCACTCCTAGTTCTTAGAGTTTTTAACTCGGACTATGGTGTACATCATCAGCCTCCCAATTTTCAGGTCTTTGGATTCAGACTGGATTACCAGCTTTCCTTGTTCCCAACCTGCAGAAGGAAGACTGGGGGACTTCTCAGACTCCAAACATGTGCTTGAATTCCAACAAGAAATCTCCCCTTACACCTATCTATTGACATATTGGTCAATCATTCAATTGAACTATCTGCAGTTGCTTCTGCCTATCTATAAAATTATGACTAATACGGGCTTCCCTGGTGGCTCAGATGGTAAAGAATCTGCCTGCAGTACAGGGGACCTGGGTTTGATTCCTGGGTCAGGAAGATCCCCTGAAGAAGGGTATGGCAACCCACTCTAGGATTCTTGCCTGGAGAATTCCATGGACAGAGGAGACTGGCAGGTTACAGTCCATGAAGTTGCAAAGAGTCAGACACACCTGAACTACTGACACACACACGTGTGTGTAAATGCTTGGTTACTCAGTCACATCCAACTTTGTGATCCCAGCTTTGTCAATGTACCAGCTGGAAAGCCTGACTAATACACATAGAAAACTCATAAAATGTATAAAAGATCATTAAATATTATTGTTAGTAGTATTTATTTGGTTGTCTCTGACTCCCTGTGACCCCATAGACTGTAGCCCACCAGGCTGCTCTGTCCATGGCATCTCCAGGCAAGAATACTGGAGTGAGTAGTCATTCCCTTCTTGAGATCATTAAAATTAGTAATACTGCTTTGCTGGTAGTCCAGATATAGCCATTCTAAAAAAAAAAAAAAAAAATTATTTCTATAGGCCAGTAACAAAGAGATAATTTAAGAGAAAAATTGGAGAGACATTTGATGTAGCAACCAAAAGCTTTAGTGGCTAGAAATAAATCTAAATATTATGTGAATTATTCTATAGAAATATTTCAGTAGTTTTTAAAAACACATTAAAATAGTTGTCAATAAAAGAAACATATAAAATATTCACAAATAGGAAAACTCAATGCCATGAAGTAGTTCTCTCCAAATTCGTATCTAAAGTAAATGCAACTCGAATAGAAATTACAACAGGTTTCTCCATGAAAAACCATGGATGATTCTGAAAATATTAGAAAAGAGTAAAGGATAAAGAAAGATTTGAAGAAATGTTACTGAACCCAGGTTTGGCTGCTTGTTGCTCATAAGCCAACAATTTGAGAGGCAGGTGTGAATAGAAAGGAAAGGTGCCTTAATCAGAAAAGTTGGCAGTCTGGGGAGAAGATAGACTTGTGTCCTGAGACCAACTCTGAAGATTCTGCTCAGCAATGACAGTTTAAAGGGGCTAAAGAAGGGGGAGAATCTCAGTGAATCATCAAGGCAAGAGAGTGGGTTCTGAGTCATCCTCCATTGAGTACAGACTGGGTGCTAATATCTTCAGATATTATCTTGCCCACGTGATCTGCCTGCAAAATTGCTTAGGAGGCTGTGAGGGTAGAGTCAGTCATTTTTACAAACAGCTTAATTCTTCATTCTCACCTCTTTTATCTGTGAAAAGAATCAGCAGATTAGACAAGGCATGGAGTGCATTCAGGAGAGCATAAGTCAGGAGTTAGTTTCAATTGCCTTGTGATTCATTTCTATAATTGGATTCTTTTAAAGTTAGAGGCGAACAGAAATGCACCCACAGGAAAGGGGGAAAAGAGCTGCTTTCAGAAGGAGAGGAAGATTAAGGGGATGGAGGAGGAGGTGGAGAAGGAGAAAGACAACAACAACAGCCTGAGGGGATCCTGCTCTACCTGATGTAAAGATGTATTACAAGGCCACAGAAATCAAGCAGGGTGGAATTGGTGCAGGAATAGGCAAGAAAAAGCCGTGGTACCAGTGACAGACCTGTGAAGTAAGGACACGTGAGCTGTGACAGAAGAGATGCTGCAGTCACCCATGTGGGCGTGACTCATACATTCTTTGGTATTTCTCTCTTCAAGAACTAAAACCTAATTCCCCTCCCTTGAATGTGTGTTAGACTAGGTGACTTTCCCCTAAGAAGCCATGTTCATACCACATCTAAAATAGGTCACAAAGGGCTTGCTGTCACCACCTATTCTCTCTCAGGTCACTCTCCCAGGAGAAGCCAGTGGCTGCATTCTAAATCACTCAAGCATCCCTTTGGAGAGCCCCCACGGTAAGGAACTGCCAGCAGTCACATGTCAAGGCTTGAGGTGACTGCAGTTTCCACCACATTGTAACCGTGACCCCATGAGAGACACTGAGACAAAACCACCCAGGTTATCTGCTCTTCAATTCCTGATACAGAGAAATTTTGAGCAAAATGTTTGTTCTTCTAAGCCACTAAGCTTTGGGTTAACTGTTGTGTAGCAGTGGACAATATCACATGAAAAGAAACAGAGTTGTCAACAAATGTTCTTACAATTTCACATCATGGGAAAACATCAAGTTAATATTGGATAAAGACTTCAATAGAAACAGTAAAACTTTTAGTTTTAGTTTAAACTTTTAGTTTAAAATACAAGAAAACACTGGTAAACTTAGGTTTAATGTTAATAAGAGACAATATTTAATAATGTAAAAGGAGATTGAAAGATTACAATAAAATTTTTACATTAAAATTTAAAAGCATTTAATAAAGGACAGCACAGAAGGAAGAAAATATGTAAGCGATAGACTAGAAGATGTTTTCAATTTTACTTAAATATAGAAACAACTTTGAGAAAAAGGAAAAAAAAAAAGAGCAACTCAATAGGAAAAATAACTGATTCAGTAATCAGTCTTTTGATTGACAAGATCTCAATTGTCAAACGTGCATGTGAAGATTACACATGAAAAATCAAGGAATTATGAACTAAAAATAAAACATGGTAACACTTCATACCCACCAGTTTAACAAATAGGTTAAAATTTCAAGGAGTGTTGTTACTTAAGATATGGAACAAAAGTGATAACTGCATCCTTCAGGTGTAGGCTAACAGATGCAACTGCTGGACGCAGCACTCCATCACTGTCCTTGTAAAGCTGAAGATGTCTTGTCCATCCTGGTGAGTGGTCTTTGCAAATTCCTCTTGCTCACGCTTATGTCTTAAAGCTCTTTGACTCTTTTCTTCCTTTCAGACCCCTAAATCGGATCACTTTTCACAATCTTAACTTCCAGCAGCCCAATTCATATCACCATCTTTTGTCTAAATTAGTAAAATATCCTCTTAACTAGACTCCTGTTTCAGATTTTTTCACTTCCTCCTCTGTCATTCCCTATATTCTTACCACAGCAGCCACCCTACTAAAATGTGTCAGATCATGTCATTTTTCTGCTTAAATACCTGTACTGAAATCTTTGTAACTTAGCGAGTAAACGTCTTTTCGCAAACTGACTCCGGTTTAACTCGGGTTCTACTTCCGGCCCCTTCTTGCCCCTTTCCTGGAACACTCCACTTAGCTTCTGCCCTGAGCTTTTCCCTCATTCTCTTAGCTGGGAGTGGGCTTCCCTGGAAGTGCATCCCCCAGCCCCTCCACCCCTCTACCCCTGCCCCGCCCACAACAATGGGTCATTCTTTTGTCTGCTTTGGTTATCAGTTCCAATGTCGGCTTGATGGGACAGTCTCTAATTACCATATGCTAATTACTCTCCCCAATTCTGCTTCCTGCTCTGTCCTCTTGTGCTAGCTCTCTTCCTGTTGCATCTTTCCTCTTATTATTAACAACCGTCTAATAAACTCTGTTTGAGTCAGTCACTGGGATTGCTTCCAAGTGTTTGATCATCGCCTTCTTCTAGGTGCGTAGTTGCCTCCTGAGCCAGGGTAGGTACCTTTCCTGAAGCCTGAGGCCAGGCACAGGGACATGTGTTCATTCTGTGCAGAAGCTTGATGTGGTTTCTGTCGCATTCTCTTTGCCCTCCTCCTCTGGTGCCTGGAGTGTTCCCAGAGTGTGGCACTTTGGTCATCCTGGGTCCCCAAATGAGAAAGATGACAATTGGGAGAGAGATTCCAGCTGCCTGTTAAAGAATATGTAACATAATCAAGAAACAATATTTTTAAGACTCTAAGATTTGAGGATTATCAATATTTGCCACAGTAGCATAATCAGGACTTTCCTGGCAAACATCATATTTTGGTTTTTGTCTTATTATATGTACTAATTGCCTTTCCCACAAGAATATAAGCACCATAAGGGAAAAGATTTCTGTATGTTTTCTTCACTGTTCTTTTTGTATATTTTCTTTACTGCTCTAACTTCGGTGCTTAAACAATGCCTGTAATAAAAACAATTTTTACAGTTAAATAGTTGAGTGAAAATTGAACAAATGTCTTATGGCATATAAGTTTTATATTCTAAAGAAACTCTTGCACAGATATATACAAAAACTGAAAACTGAAAAATCTGTCATTTGTAGAATGGATAAATAAATTGCATTATTTTTTGACAATAGAATAACATAAAACAACAAAATGTTTTATGTTAAGAAAAAGAATGATAAAGAATGAACTACCTTTTTCAACAACACATTGGGATCGCAAGAATCCAATATTCAGTGGCAAAAAAAACCCTCAAAATATATAAGGTATACTACCATTTATTTAAATTAAAAAAACGAGAAAATGAAATGATACAACTTTAAAGGTAAACACGTATGGAAGTAAAGCATATTCAAAATCCAATTTATTAGAAACACCAGTTTCAGGATATTGGCCCCTCTTGGGAGAATGGAGACAGGTAGGTGGTATTGGGGTAGGGGAGACTTGTGGGAGACATTCGGTAATAGGATCTCTTTCTTAAACTGGATGTGGGTACATGCTTATTTGTGTTCTGTCTTATTCTTCTCTGGAACTTACAGATACTTTTATACCTTTCTTTTATGTACAGGACATTACAAAACACACACATTTACTCACATGCACATGTAAGCAAGCTAAAAAACAAAGAAAAGAGTCATGTTGAGTTATTTTTAGAAAATAACTCTGGGGCAGCACTGGGGCAGAGGGTAGAACATGGGGTTTCTTTTTTTTATTATTATTATTATTTTATTTTATTTTTTCATCTCAAGTGTACATGAGTTCCCAACAGAACATGGGGTTTCAAATTGTGCTTCTCAGCTGGGGGCACTTCTTCCTGGTACTATCTCTTCATCAGTTATAACACCTGAGCTTGCCTTCCACCTGAGGTTCTGGTGAGACTAAATCAGATAACAACCCAGACTGCTTGCTTTGGGTTCTCTCTTCTGTGTCAATCATGGGGCAAGCATTTAACATACTTCACCCAAGAATCTTCTCAAGCTACATCAAGGTCATGTGAACATCTCATTTTAATAAGGACATCACTGATCATAAAAGTTAAGACATTAGTTTGAAGTCACTCATTTGGTAAGTGGAGTGGTAGGAATTAAGACTTAATCTCTACCTATTAACAAAGTTAGTGTTTGCATCATTCTGACCAGTGCTTCCTACAGCCCAGGGAAAAACATTTGTAAGATTTGATGCAATTATAGGAAATTTATTTCTTAATATTTATCTCTTCTCAGCCATCTTGTGTGTTGGTGAGATTTAAAGTCTGCAGGCACCTAGCTTTAAAATCTCATTGCTGTGAAAACAGGGTGATTCTATGAAGTGTTGCCTACATGGCCATGATGGTGGTTTCTGCTGAGTGAGTTGCCCAATGTAAACCACAGAGGAAGGTAATCTTGTCCTTGGCATTGTGAAAAGCTGAACTTGCCACCCTAAATGTCTCTTTGGTCTCCAGATTATTCTGAGCTGAAAACAATCAAGTGCCAGATGACTCAAATAGGAACTTTGACCTTCCTCATAACTGCCTAAAATAATGTAAATAGAAAACTTGCTCCAGGAAATGAGCTATCCCATGGATAGCTATAGTTCGAGCTAGGTATGTAGACAGGGAGGATTCCTAGCAAAATTCATTTGTTAAAATTCTTCTCGATATCCCTCTGTCTCTGCCTGGTCCAGCACATTTTTTTTTTTTTTTAACCAAACATCTACTTTTCTATCTCCATATGAATTGCTTTCCTCCCCTTTGAAGTCTCAAATCATTACCCCGACCATCCTCCTTTATCTTCAGCTGAAAGATTGTATTTAAGGTGAGGGCTTTGGTTTTTTTGGTGAGTTACTGAGTTTTCCCATGGTGCCATTAAACTTTGGTCTTATTGTCTCCTGTTAATCTGTCAAGTGGCTTTCCAGCTGNTCAAATCATTACCCCGACCATCCTCCTTTATCTTCAGCTGAAAGATTGTATTTAAGGTGAGGGCTTTGGTTTTTTTGGTGAGTTACTGAGTTTTCCCATGGTGCCATTAAACTTTGGTCTTATTGTCTCCTGTTAATCTGTCAAGTGGCTTTCCAGCTGACGCAGTGGTGCAGAATCCACATGCAATGCAGGAGACTTCAGTTTCTCCCTGGATCAGGACGATCTCCTGGAGAATGAAATGGCAACCCTCGCCAGTATTCTTTCCTGGGAAATTCCATGGACAGAGAAGCCTAGTGGGCCACCGTTCTTGGGAGTCGCAAAGAGTGGGACACAACTGAGTAACTGATCACACTCACAATCTGTCAAGTATCTAGGGGCAGAGGAAAATTTCCTCCTGACAGCACCATCATAGCTTAATTGTGTTATTGCTTTTTTTTAGGTCAAACATTCCATAAATGTAATCACTTACCCAGAGAACTACATAGCAATCTCATCCTCCCTACTGCTTCCTCATCGCACAGGCAGGACCGCTCTTATTTCACAATTCAGTGCCAGATTCTGTTGTAACTAGGCTCTCAACAAGTTAGAATTTATGATTTCCTGGAGCTCTTACACCAATGGAAGGGGATGTAAATAAATAAGTGAATAAATAGGACCTTTTTAGGCAGCTGTATATGCCTTCAGGAAAATACAACAGCGAGCAGCATGGTGGTATTGACAAAGAAGGAGGAGAAGGGGATACTTTAGATTGTGGTTGAACAGAAGCTTTCCAAGGAGATGTCATTTTATCTGAGATCTAACAAACCAAGGGAAAGACAGCCCTTCAGCATGATACCCAGGGTCATAATGTATCCAGACGACGGCTCAGTAAATATGAAGCCCAAAAGCCAGATGGAGAGGTGCCTGGATGAATAACTGATGATGGCGACTGTGGCTTAAGCTTGTGGGCAGAGTGGTAGAGATGAGGGCAGAGTGCTGGGAAGTGGCCAGAGCCACTGGGGTGTTTTCTGAAGGGCCTGAACTAACCGCTGGGCATATAACCCATAAGGGAATATGAACGCCCGACTGCACCCTAGCTTCTTACATTTTATTGTCAGCCTTTCTGTGAGTTATGCAATTATCTCTCAGAGGGTGACCCAAGACAGCTTTCTTCATCCAGCTTCATTCTTTCTTTTAAAATCTGGCTTTCTGCACTTAAATGGGCAGGTTCGTGCACCCACAAAGGCTTGTGCTCTGAACCAACTCACCCATTATCACCGTCAGGCTCTCCTTGCTGTCTGACTCTGGGAGGGTCAAAATCCTGCTCTCCTCTGGGAAAATTTTAGCAGCTCATACTTAATACTATGGAACTCAAATCTAAGCCCCAAATACCAACCTTTGGCCAAATGTTGAGGTCTCATTTTCTAACCTTTGGGCTTCCCTGTTGGCTCAGACAAAAGATGTGGGAGACCTGGGTTCAATCCTTGGGTCAGGAAGCTCCCCTGGAGTAGGGAATGGCAACCCATCCCAGTTTTCTTCTCTGTAGAATCCCATCAACAGAGGAGCCTGGTGGGCTATAGTCCATGCAGTCACAAAGAGTCAGACTTGAGTGAATGACAAACACTTTCACTTTCTAACCTTTATATTGATTTGTAATAAATTCCTTTATATTGATTCATAACAGAATTGATTAGTAGTAGAATTCTATTTGTAATAAGATTATCTGGGTCTGACTCACTTACATTCCCTGTCTCCATTTATACAGGGAAGAAAACTGAGACTTAGCAATACATGGACAAGGCTGTCCCCTGGCATTGGCAGTGAACTCCTATGAACTCTGACTAAACAAAAATTATGGCTCTCTTGGCCAATCTGTGCCCCAGGGATCCCTGAACAAAGAATGCCAAGTTCAGCCTCTTCTCTTCATATCTCAGCTCCTCTCCATGATCACAAGCTTGTGGAAAATTATGCATTTGTTAAATAAAGCCTACTTATGATCTGCTTTCAATAAAACGAATAGATATCTCTGCAGTTTTATATTCCTTTAGGAGTTAATTACAATGACTATCCAAGGATTACAGCAGAAACTGCTTTTCTCATCATTTTTCCTCCCATGGGTAACACCGAACCAGGAGCAGTATCATTTCTCCTAACACTGGGAGAGGGGTTTCTGCTTCCCTGTAGAAAAATGAGGCACGGGGAGAGGAGGGGGGAATCTGGGGAACAGAACTGAAGCCATAATCCTCCTGCAGCGTCACTCTGCCTGCTGTGGACACACAGAGCTCTTGACGACAGAAGCCCTCTCTGAGTGCCAGCCTGATGACTGTGCTTGCTCTACCGTGGGAGGTTCTCTCAGAGATGTCTTGACACTTGGGGGCCCTGGTTCCTTGTGCATTAGAGTAACTGGTCCCAGAAGCAAATTTCCTCCAAGACATCTGATGAGAATCAGTCCAGCTGTCTGCAACTCCAAGCTCCAGTCTCTTGTCTGGGCTTCTTTTGATTTTTTATTTTAATTTTTTTTTAACACCAAAAACATTTGGAATTGGAGTATAGACATTTAGCAATGTTGTGGTAGTTTCAGGTGAACAGGAAAGGGACTCAGCCATACATTTACATGTATCCCTTCTCCTTCAAAACCCCTCCCATTGCTCAGGTTTACTAAGAGGGGTTTGGGTTGTTTTGCAAAGCACTTGATTCAATTTCCCTTCTTCCATTGTGGCTCAAATGGTAAAGAATTTGCCTGCAATGTGGAAGACCTGGGTTCGCTCCCTGGGTTGGGAAGATGCCCTGGAGGAGGGCATGGTAACCCACTCCAGTAGTCTTGCCTGAAGAATCCCCATGGACAGAGGAGCTGGCAGGCTACAGTCCTTAGAGTCACAGAGTTGGATACAACTGAGTGACTAAGCATAGCAATTTCTCTTCCTCATACATGAAGGGATTTTAAAGAATGAGATATAGAGATAGGACATCTTTTAAATAGTATTGAAACAATCACTATACAATTCTATTAGAATGCAAGTAACTCAAATAAAGCAAAACCCAATAACATAATAAATATGTTTACATCATAGGCTATGGTGTTAGAATTCTGGCAGTTCTGTGCCCTTTTTGAGGGTGATGTGTGTATATAGAGATTTCTTTTATGAAACCTATATATATAAGCACACACATAGTGTGCATATATAAATAAGCATATATTTAAAAGCACGGATATTTCTTTAAAGTCACTAAATGTCAATGATTGAATTAGTAAAATAATTTGAGTGGGTAAAAAAGAACAAGCAAGGATTGTAATTGGGAGCATACACTTTTTAATCTATAAACTTCTTTATGATGTTGCTTTTTTATTTTAAAAATATAGACAATTATCACTTATGTAAAACATATTTAAAATAAGAATTTGAAAATGGGCTTTAGTCTTGATAGAGAATAAATATGTTGGAAATAATTATCATGAAAAAGGAATGAGAGGAGCTGATTTCATCAGGGATTTTCAGTATTTTAACTATTATTGTGCAATCAGTAAATATTGTTACAGAAAACCATCTGGACTTATGTCTCTAAGTTGTATGAGAAAAACCTATGAGAGGCAAAGCAGAGAAGGCTGTAGCCCTGGAGCACAGGTGGAGCTGTGGGATAAACAGGGAAATGAGACCTTATGAAAAGCCTGAGAGAAAAAAGATCAGAGATGCAGGAAGGAAATTCAGAGCCAGCTGCTATAGCTGATGATGGAGCCGAGCTTGTCAAGTGCCAGAAAATCCTTTATTGCACGTAATCATTTTAAGATGGCTTTTCTGGTGACTCAGATGGTAAAGAATCTGACTGCAATATGAGAGACCCAGGTTCAGTCCCTGAGTTGGGAAGATCTCCTGGAGAAGGGAACAGCAACCCACTCCAGTATTCTTGCCTGGAGAAGTCCATTGACAGAGGAGCCTGGCGAGATACAGTCCATGGGGTAGCATAGAGCTGGACTCGACTGAGTGACTAACACACAATCTAAAGACCTTAAACACACAATTTAAAGACCTTAGAGAAGTCAAGTGCAACAAGAGATAAATTTGAAGCAGCTTTGGGACATCCTCACTCACCTGAGTAGGCTTAGTTCAGTGGCGTCAAGCTGATTGTGTGATTCAAAAGGCAGGGTAGACATGTCCAGCTCTCCACTGGAGAGCTGTAGGAGAAATAAAGGACACACACTATCAGGCAGACATGGCTGAAGCTTAACGTCCTAGGGCAGGTATAAACATGCAGGTGGAAGCAATCCAGTAGGAATAGAGAGGTGAGTGGAACAGGGGAGAAAGTGCTTGCAAATGACAAGCAGCCCCTCAGGTGGGGGTGAGGAGCCCAGTGAGGGCTAGGCCACTGATGGTGACCACAGAACCTCTCTAGCAAAAGGAAGGAAAGGGGAGATGAGCTTAGTTTTTACTAGGTAAACTACCACCCACAGTAGTTTTACCGTAATAAAGTAGTTTTACTTTATTTATTTTTTTCACTTTTGACTTCTCCACATATTTTCCCCATTCATTTCCCCTAGTTAATCAAGCAACATTCACTGTTCTTCGAAACTAAGAAGAAAGTTGTTCTAGGTTCTAGAAGCCTAGATCCAGTGAAGAAAGAGGTGCTTCAGGAAATAAACTTGAAATAAAAAGAGATACTCCCCAGTGGAGGGGTGGAAGAGACATCTGAGAGCCCTGTGTGCAGGAGGGCTGACCCGTAAGATCTCCCCTACCTCGGGATGCTCACTGACCACCAGGAAGGCAGCCCTCAGCAGGAGCCTCAGGGGGATCAAGTCTCTGCTCGTCACACGTGTGTGGCTGCAACTATGCCCAGCAGTAGTGACCTCTTCTTTACTTCAGCCTACCACTTTCTGGCAGCCTTTGTACCTCTCCTCTGGCCAACTCAGGTGAAATCCTACTGCAAATAAAATTCTCGACTTCTTTTCCACAGTGCAGAGGTGGTCTGGGGAAGGAAGTGACAATGCTGAATTGACAACAGGCAATCCAGCACATATGGTCCCTGAGGTATTCAATGCTCTGCAGCCTTTACCAAAGTTAGTGAGGCCTATTTTACAGTTTATTTTATTTCTTAATCAACTTTTTATTTTTTTTAAGTTTACACAATATGCAAAGCCCTATGCTTGGTTCTGAGGGTGCAAAGATAAATACTCCACCACCCTTGTCCTGAAAGGAAATACAAGCTAGAACCCATGCTTATTTTTCTAGAAATGTCTTCTTTGATCCTTGTATGCAAGTAAATGCCTACTTTTAGAAGCAAACTCTGAAGACCTGGGGCTGAAATTAAATAATGCCACCTATAAAGAGACACTGATTCTTCCCCATACTTAGATTTTCGGATGACTATAAATAAACAGTTAAGTTTGTAAATTAAGAGGCTCAAACAATTGCTTGCACTTGGATTAAAAAAAAAAAGAACACATCTAAACAGTGGTCATGTTTTGACCATTTTCATTTTCTTTTGAATATTCAGCCAGTAATTTCCTCATCAGCCCTAAGCAGTCATTTCAGCTTTGAAACTTAACAGCTCTCAACACAGTTTGGATATTAATTTTCAGTCTCCTGTGTGTGCTGAGTGGGACTCTGGGGGCCACAGGATGGAAGGAGGGTTTTCCTGGGACTATTTCAAAGGTTAGTGAAGAATACAAATAGCAGTACCATCTCCTGCAGAGGTTTTGTTGCAGGCTGAACCAATTTAAATATCATGCTCCATCGATCTGAGCTAAGGCTTATTACCTAATGTGCAGGACGTTCTTCTTTAAGGAGCTCTCACTTCCTTCTCAGCTTTCTGTGGCTGCACTCATCCTGGCACCCTGTGCGGTTCCGTCCTCTGTCACAAGTGTTTGTGGTTCTTTCCCCAATTTGGTGCTGATTCCCCATTAACACTGATTCATGTGAATCACTTTGTACTCACAGGTCATTTGTGCCCTATTGGCTATGCTATGTTCAGAGGAGGTGAGGGCTTGAAGTATCACATCTGCAGAGGTGAATGTGGAGTAGGTGAGAAATCTTGACCAGTGAAGACTTCATAGCTGATGGAGAAATCCAAGAAATAACTTAGACTAAGTCGAGTTTTTACCATCCTCACTGGGTACCAAGAATATCTGGAATTTCACTATAGAATACAATATGAATATCACAGGATAATAACATGGATCTCAATGAACTGTGCAGTTTTGAGATAGCCTTTGGCATTTAGGGTCATTTTAGAACATTTCCTATTTTCATTAGAATGTATATGTTCATTTCAATATCTGGTAGACGGTAACTAGGTCCTGGGCTGAAATTCTGGTTTTCTGTCTTATTGGCACGGTGATACTGCAAAAGTTTTTATTTTATTTTATTAATTAAAATTTTCCATCTCAGGTGTACATGAGTTCCCAATCTTGAACCCCC
>SJYA01009261.1:0-12089 GCA_006410615.1 Neotragus moschatus
TTTCAATAATAGAATATTACCTATTTTATTGCTAAAAGATAAATTTTCTCAGATGATCTGTTTGTGTTCTAACAAATCAACTGCTAAAACTCCTTTAAAAAAATTGTATCTGTATAGGGTAAGAACATAAGTTTTGATGTTAGAAGATCCCCGGTTTCAAATAATTTTTGACAGTGTGTGAGACCTTGAGCATGTAATAATTATCCTTAAGCATCAATTTTATCAGCTACATGATAAGGATGATACTTGAAATTCACTCTTGGGTTTATTATGAGGAATAAACATGTAGTCACAAAGTGCCTGGCATGGGCACATAATAAATATTCAGTACACAATAACTATTACTATCTTAATGCTGGGATTTACTTTTCATCTTAAACTTAAAAGTCTTACTATGTACAACAATGCAGCTAAAGGATCATGTCATGTCGCCATATTTATCTGAACTACAGATCACATAACACTGCAAATTTTCCCTTTAAATCTTCTCACAAATGATAAAAGTAATTTTATTTGAACTGCCTAGGATTTAATGTCATTTTTAATGTATGAGGGAATTAATAAAATTGAGAACTAACATATTTTCTCTTTTGAACAGAATACAAACTACTGCTTGTCTTCCATTTTATTAATATTAAATGTCATCATGCAATAGACATGTACCTAAATCTTATCAGCTCGTTTTCCTTCCTCCTTGACTTATTTTGACAGTTAAAGTACAGTCACTGGCAAAATTTGTGTTGTCAAGTTACGCTTAAGGTTCTCATTATTGGAAAGAACCAGAAATACACCTCAAGTGTTTTGGAGTCATCTGGAATCCACTGAGGAGGAAACAGACCTCAGAGATAGGAAGGAAATATTGATGTGATTCAGTGAAGGTTATGCTTGGTGGAAAGATGAAATGTATTTGCTGCTTCAATGAGCCAGTTTAAATTTATTAGTCTAGATGGATGTGAATGAGCTCTAAAACCGTTTTCTTAAACTTTTACCCCTTACATAGTGAAGAATCTAAGACACCCTATTTTGTCCATTTTAGAGTTCTGAGGAGTCTTTGGAAATCCCCTGACCTCACCCACCACCTGCTAGTCAATCAGATCCCAGATCAGGATCTCCTGACTTTACTGTTCAGGACTTATGACCTGTCCGGGAAATTTGAATTAAGCCCGGGAAATGAAAACCAATCAGAACTCAACACCTAAGCCTTCCACAAAAGGTAACCAATTAGACATCTCCCAACCCAGAAACTCCAGTTTTTTGAATTTTTTCATGCGAGAATACCCTATATAAGCAACAAAACCCAGAGTTCGAGGCTCCTCTCCTTAGCCGCTGCATTGGTAATGGTGGGAGCCCCAGCTCGAGCTTCGTAATAAAAACTCTATTGCTTTTGTATCGGATATCAGCTCCCTGGTGGTCACTGGGAGATTTCACAACTTGGGCATAACAATAGTTTGTTGCTGCTTTCTTTTCTGACTATAGTCTTACCAGGTACAATGTTCAGAAGGCAGAATTATATTTTGTAAGCATGTATAAATGTCAGACTTTATAAAATATTATAAAGATGCCTTAGGTAAATAAAAAAGTAGGGATTACCTCGAATCAACCAGTCAATGCATCAAGAGTAAGTAATTAGTCCAGATATAATCTATCTAGAATTGACTGTTAGATTTCTTGTTCCAGGTGTGTTAGTCTTTCAGTTATGTCTAACTCTTCGTGACCCCATAGATTGTAGACCACCGGGCTCCAAGCAAGAATACTGGAGTGGGCTGCCATTTCCTTCTCTAGGGGATTTTCCCCACCCAGGACTGAACCTAGGTCCCTTGTGTCTCCTGCATCGGCAGACAGATTCTTTACCCCTCGTGTTACCTGGGAAGCCCCTGATTTCTTCCTGGGGGTCCCCTAAACTTGACCTATCTTAAAATGCCACATGTTCCCAAGTTATGTCTCTTCTTTCTTTTCCAAAAATCCACCATTCCACAAAATAATCTAAATTGGATATTAGAGAGAAAAATCTGATTAAACTAAGTTACTCTAAATAACAACTTTTTATGATACTCTTTATTTACCTAAATTTGCAGATCTTTCCAAATACATTCAGTTTTTAATAGTAATGATTTCCAGATCATATCAATCTCATGAGATATATATATTTTTATATTTATTCTATGTTTAAATCAGTGGTTTTCAAATATCATTTTCAACTAAAAAGTATTTTCTGAAAGATTATGGTTGGCTGTGTTATTGTAAGACTGCACCTATAATCACCGTAGTAAGTAGACAAACAATTACTTCCAGACAATTTAGAGTAACAAAGATTACCTTTACCCTCTTACCAAAAACAATCAGATAAATAGGTAAAATATACGCAATATTATTTTTCAAATCCTTGACATATGGCAAAAAAGATAGCGGGGTCTCAGCAACAAGAAATAATGAAATAATGCTTATAACTTCTCTAGTTGACTATATCAAGACATAGTAAAAGAGCGGTGAAGAGACCTAGGCAGAGAAAAGCAGACTCAAGTTGAGATGTTGCTGAGACTACAGGGTAGTTGAAGCAGCAGAGTTCCAAAAACAAAATATCAGAGAGGAAGAAGTTGGAAAGAGGGAGAATGTTGAATGTATACAGAGTATTTCCCTTGAGAATTCAGTTGAGTACTGAATAGAACATATGTGTAAGGAAACTACCAGAGATTGGTAAAAACCACCCATAGGATTAGAAAGAAAGGTATACAGTAGGAAAAGACAGACAGACATAGTACTTATTCCCACTGGTAAAGTTCATAATTCAAAGGAAATTAGAGTATGCAGAAGACTCTTTCCTAGTTAGTAGGGAATAGTTAGCCCTCGAATAAATATTGTTCTGGTTCATTCTAGCAAGACTCAAAAGATCAAGCAACTTGCCTTCAACCTAGGACAAGTTTAAGAATACATATAGGAAAACAAAAATATCCAGCATGTAAAAAGGTAAAATTAGTCATGTCTGGGACCCAATAAAAAATTTACCACGTATGAAAAGAAGCAAGAAAAAAAACCCATAATAATCAAGGGAAAATACATTAATCAATTATAAATAAAAACCAATTAATCAACTTAATAAGTGAGCTTTTCCATAATCCCAGATACTTAAGCTATAGACCTGGAAGCTATAGACATCCTCAATTCCTCTCTTTCTCAAATAATCCACATCCAAGTTATTAGTAAGTATTGCTGATGGTTATCCCTTAAATATATATTCTGAATCTGTCTATCTCTCTGTATGTAATCCATATATGCCTGTTCCAAGCCACCATGAATATTGCCTGTCTTGTTTTTTATTCATTGTTTTTTTTTAATAGGAGAATAATTGCCTTACAATGTTATATCTGATTCTGTCAAACAACAGTGTGAATTAGCCACAAGTATAATTCTAATCCTCTTCCTCTTCAGCCTCCCTGACACAAATCCCTTCATCCCTTCCTTCTAGATCTTCACAAAACACCAGACTGAGTTCCCTGTGTTATACAGCAACTTGCCTGTCTTGTTTTAATATCCTTTTAATGGTTCTCTTCAATTTAAGTTTGAATTTGGCAATAAGGAGCTCATGATCTGAGCCACAGTCAGCTCCGAGTCTTGTTTTTGCTGCCTGTATAGAGCTTCTCCATCTTTGGCTGCAAAGAATATAATCAATCTGATTTCAGTGTTGACCATCTGGTGATGTCTATGTGTAGAGTCTTCTCCTGTGTTGTTGGAAGAGGGTGTTTGCTATGACCAGTGCCTTCTCTTGGCACAACTCTTTTAGTCTTTGACCTGCTTCATTCTGTATTCGAAGGCCAGATTTGCCTGTTACTCCAGGTGTTTCTTGACTTCCTATTTTTGCATTCCAGTCAGTCCCCTATAATGAAAAGGACATCTTTTTTGGGTGTTAGTTCTAAAAGGTCTTATAGGTCTTCATAGAACCATTCAACTTCAGCTTCTTCAGCATTACTGGTTAGAGCATAGACTTGGATTACTGTGATATTGAATGGTTTGCCTTGGAAATCAACAGAGATCATTCTGTCATTTTTGAGATTGCATCCAAATACTGCATTTCTGATTCTTTTGTTGACCGTGTTGGCTACTCCATTTCTTCTAAGGAATTCCTGCTTACAGTAGTAGATATAATGGTCATCTGAGTTAAATTCACCCATTCCAGTCCATTTTAGTTTGTTGATTCTTAGAATGGTGATGTTCACTCTTGCCATCTACTGTTTGACCACTTCCAATTTGCCTTGATTCATAGAACTAACATTCCAGGTTCCTATGCAATATTGCTCTTTACAGCATTGGATCTTGTTCCTATCACCAGTCACATCCACAACTGGGTATTGTTTTTGTTATGGCTCTATCCCTTTATTCTTTCTGGAGTTATTTCTCCACTGATCTCCAGTAGCATATTGGGCACCTACAGACCTAGGGAGTTCCTCTTTCAGTATCCTATCATTTTGCCTTTTCATACTGTTCATGGGGTTCTCAAGGCAAGAATACTGAAGTGGTTTGCCATTCCCTTCTCCAGTGGACCACATTCAGTCAGACCTCTCCACCATGACCAGAGTAAACTGTGGAAAATTCTGAAAGAGATGGGAATCCCAGACCACCTAACCTGCCTCTTGAGAAACCTATATGCAGATCAGGAAGCAACAGTTACAGTTAGAACTGGACATTGAACGAGAGACTGGTTCCAAGTAGGAAAAGGAGTACGTTAAAGCTATATATTGTCACCCTGCTTATTTAACTTATATGCAGAATACATCATGAGAAATGCTGGGCTGGAAGAACCACAAGCTGGAATCAAGATTACTGGGAGAAATATCAAAAACCTCAGATATGCAGATGACAACACCCTTATGGCAGAGTGAAGAGGAACTAAAAAGCCTCTTGATGAAAGTAAAAGAGGAGAGTGAAAAAGTTGGCTTAAAGCTTAATATTCAGAAAATGAAGATCATGGCATCTTGTCTCGTTACTTCATGGGAAATAGGCGGGCAAACAGTGGAAACAATGTCAGACTTTTTGGGGGGGCTCCAAAATCACTGCAGATGGTGACTGCAGGCATGAAATTAAAAATGCTTACTCTTTGGAAGGAAAGTTATGACCAATCTAGATAGCATATTCAAAAACAGAGACATTACTTTGCCAACAAAGGTCCATCTAGGCAAGGCTATAGTTTTTCCAATAGTAATGTATGATGGTGAAAGTTGGACTGTGAAGGGAGCTGAGCACTGAAGAATTGATGCTTTTGAGCTGTGGTGGTGGAGAAGACTCTTGAGAGTCCCTTGGACTGCAAGGAGATCCAACCAGTCCATTCTAAAGGAGATTAAGCCCTGGGTGTTCTTTGGAAGGAATGATGCTAAAGCTGAAACTCCAGTACTTTGGCCACCTCATGGGAAGAGTTGACTCATTGGACAAGACTTTGATGCTGGGAGGGATTGTGAGCAGGAGGAGAAGGGGATGACAGAGAATGAGATGGCTGGATGGAATCACCGACTCAATGAATGTGAGTTTGAGTGAACTCCAGGAGTTGGTGATGGACAGGGAGGCCAGGCGTGGTGCAATTCATAGGGTCACAGAGAGTCGGACAGGGCTGAGAGAATTAAATGACCTGAACTGAATGGTTCTTTTCCTCCCTTTCACCAGGCTCTTTCTCCCTTCCCTGCCTTCTCTTCATAGCACTTCTTGTATTCTAAACTTTTTTTTTTTTACCCTTCATTTTCTTTAGAAAACTGTAGAAAATTAGCCCATGAAGACAGTAATCATAGCCTGCTTTACTCACTGGTTTATATATTTCCAAAGCCTAGAACTCAATAAAAGTTGTTGAATAAATGAATGACTGATAAACAATAAGAAACGTCTGTCCTTGCATGCCATGATCTTCCTGGAACACCAGATGATTAATATCCTTTGTTAGAAGACAGGGCTTTTATGGAGGCTCAGATGGTAAAGAATCTGCCTGCAATATGGGAGATCCGGGTTCAGTCCCTAAGTTGGGAAGATCTCCTGGAGAAGGAAATGGCAACTCACTCCAGTATTCTTGCCTGAAAAATCCCACAGCCAGAGGAGCCTGATGGGCTACAGTCCAGAGAGTCACAAAGAGATGGACACGACTGAGTGACTAACAGTTTCATTTTCAGAAGACAAAACACCCAGCTTTCTGAGTTTCCATGGCACAGCTTCCTGCTCTGGTCAGTTATTTGTTCTCCCCACTGGACAAAAAATACCTTCCTTTCTCTACCTTGTCTCCTCCGCCAGCTAGTTCTGGCCTTTTTGCCACCAGACAATTTTGGATAGTTAATTTAGCCCTTGCTGGATGAATATAGTATCCCAGAGTTGAATTTTTTCCTAGTTCTGTAAAGGAATTCTCTAGCCTCAGCCATTCTGGAGACCCTTTCAGAAAAATCATTTCACCCTCTGGAAGCTGAGGTAGGACAAAATTACCTGTACTGAGAACTAGAAATGTGAGTTTTTATTGTTCTTATTATTAGTGTTATTTTAATTCCAACCTTTCTTCCCATATAGATCTATCTGCTATGGGGCACAATAATGCACCTATTCTGGTCTTTATTTATTTCGGGGTCAGTTATAGGACATGTTGGTAATCAAAGTCTTCCATTTACTTTAAATCAAATGCAGGCTCTGACTTTAAAGACTGGAATGGAATAGAGAGTTTGTCCCTTGGTCTCAATAAAAGTGGACATTAAAGGCTAATGTACATTTTTACGATTCCTGTGGGCCACGGGAAAGTGCAGATAGGAAATTAAAGATCCCTCAGAGCAACACTGAGGAACTATATACTCCAAGGGCAGGGTAGAGACATCGTTAATGTAGGAAATATTATTTCTAAATATGAACTAAAAGTATATAATCTCTTAAAATATTAATATTTGTCCTTGGAAAAAAAGGTAATATTGAATAGGTCAGTATTTATTATGTAGTAGTAAAAAACCAGCAAGTTGCTGCTCCCATGGGAAGGAACATTGTAAAGGAAACTTTAATTGAAAGAAAAGTACTTCTCAGGCCCATGGGAGTGGCACAGGGTCCCACTTAGATCACTCGCCAATCCTCCAAGATACTTGTAATCTAAGACCCAATTAACATTAATATTAGGTGTATCTTGTAAAGATGTCACCCACAGTGGAGGTTGGCACAGGGGGAAGATGGAAGAACAGGAAACAAGCTCTCTCATTGTGGGAAGAGATGTGAGCTTTAGACAGAGTGGCTTGATAAAAGGGCCTCTAGGAAAACCCATGCCAACTTGAAGTGGAGATCAGGTCCTGATGAAGGGCTCTCCCTTGGAGACCTCATTTGGACCCTCAGAGGTACAAGAAGAGACCAAGCTAAGCAGAATTTTAACCTTTAACTTCTTACAGTGTAATTTCCTTCGTAAGTTGCTCAGAGCCTTCAATAAAGAAATGTACATATTAAAAGTTGAATGAATAAACCCTTTGACTACATATTAAAGGCTATGATATTCCCAGTGGTCATTTACAGTTGTGAGAACTGGACTGTAAAGAAGGTGGAGCGCTGAAGAATTGATGTCTTTGAACTGTGGTGCTGGATAAGACTCCTGAGAATCCCTTGGACAGCAAGGAGATCAAACCAGTCAATCTTTGGGGAAATCAATCATGAATACTCAGAAGGACTGAAGCTGAAACTCCAGTATTTTGATCATCTGATGTAAACAAATTACTCATTGGAAAAGTCCCTGAGACTGGGAAAGATTGAAAACAGGAGAGAAGGGCTTCAGAGGATGAGATGACTGGATGGCATCTCTGATGCAATGGACATGAACTTGGGCAAACTTGGGGAAATGGTGAGGGTCAGGGAGGTCTTGCATGCTGTAGTCCATGAGGTCACAAAGAGTGGAACATGACTGGGCAACTGAACAACAACAACCTGCTAAATAGCTGTGTTAAATTAACAATTTATCCCAAGCCAAGCTTGAATATCACTAGCATATAATAAATATTTGAGATGTATTTAAAAAGCTGAAATGCATTCCAAAATTGTAGACCTATGTAGACTCTATGCTTTTTTAAAAGGGTAGTGTTGAGAACTTTTTGGTTACTATTTTGACTTTACAGAAAAATTTAATGATTAAATTTAAAAAATTAATGATTTTACAAAACCATTATTTCTTGCTAATTTCTCCTGCAGGCACTACACTGAATATTTTTAATGCTAAATAGATGATAGCTGTAATTTAAATCATTGAAGAAGTAAGATATATTTTAGTTCAGCTAAATCTCAGTATATTATAATCAAGAGTGATCCTCTCACAAATTCTTAAGTTTTCTTTTATTTCTAATAACCAGAGATAACTTTTCTTTAGACATGAAGATCTGGTTGATGGTGATACTGCAATTTTGTTCCCTGAAGCAATTCCACAAACTAAAGCTCTGTACACAACTTGAGAAGACACTTTCTATTTACAGAGGTAGATATATTACTCTTCACTCGGATTTTTATTTTTGACATTTAAAAATGCATTTAGGCTACATAACACAGTCATTTGAGGAAACTACCCTTAAATCTTTAATTTATAAATGTCATAATGAAGCAATACATTTGACTTTCATGATAGTAAAATTGCCTCTGAATTCCAAACTGCTTCTCAGATTTAACAGCATGTCTACTAATCTTAGCATTTTTTCCCCTAGGCATAAGGCATAACATCACGTAAGAAATGCCTGAGCATAGCAGATGAAGGTTTGACTGTGTGGTTCAGTTTCACCAGGTTTCCTGGTGAACAAATTTCTTTCTTTTAAGGAGTCATTGGTTGTCAATAAGAGTACTTTGGCCTTTCCAGGTGGCTCAGGAGTAAAGAATCTGCCTGCCAGTGCAGGAGATGTAAGTTGGATCCCCGGGTCTGCAAGATCCCATGAAGAAGGAAATGGCAACCCACTCTAGTATTCTTGCCTAGGAAATCCCAAGGACAGAGGAGCCTGAAGGGCTACAGGCCTTAAGGTCACAAAAGAGTCACACATTACTAGCAACTAAACAACTTTGGTATTAATACACCATTTGTTATTTTTCTATTTTGGTAATTGTATTGCAAAGCATTATATTCAAATCTTTTTTTTTTTTTTTTAAGAAATCTGTTAAACATGTAACCACCACTCTTTAGATATTTGAACATTTTGTATAAGTGCATGATAAAGAGTTTATAGTTGTTTTTGCATCTTGTGCAAATTTCCCATAGTTGAAGAAGATGCAAAGTGAAAGTGTCTGACTCTTTGCAACCCCATGGACTATACATTTGATGCAAAGCTTCAGACCAGAATACTGGAGTGGGTAGCCTTTCCCTTCTCCAGGGGATCTTCCCAACCCAGGGATCGAACCCAGGTCTCCTGCATTGCAGGAAGATTCTTTACAAGCTGAGCCACAGGGGAAGCCCAAGAATAGTGGAGTGGGTAGCCTATCCCTTCTCCAACAGATCTTCCTGACCCAGGAATTGAACCAGGATCTCCTGCATTGCAGGCAGATTCTTTACCAGCTGAGCCACAAGGGAAGCCCAAAGAAGATGAAAGTGGTCCATTTTCTCTTTGCTACAGTGAGTAATTCTGCAATATGTAGCCTGCTGCAACTGCATTGTAAACACAAAATTGGGCATTGGTAGTATGGTATGCTATTGATACTATAGTATATGGTATGCTATTGGTTGTATGGCATGGTAGTATGGAAATATGGTATGCTTCCAAAATCACTGATAACACTCTGTGTTTGTTCTGTACTTGATATTTGCATGGAGTAGATATTCAGTTATTCAGCAACCAAAAGCCAGAAACAAAGGGCAAGTAGTTGACTTTGGCCCTCTACCATGAAACAAGTCAAAATTTGGTGCATCCCCCTGTAACACTACCTTAGACGTTATCCTTGTAGGTACTAAGAGACAAAGAAGCAAGGGAAAGGGAAGCATATTCCACTTCATCTCTTTGGCCACAGTGGAGAAAAGCACTTGCATAATGTGTAAATAGGTGCACAGAGAAACCAGACATTGATCACTGTCAGCAGAGAGTGACCCATGACAAAAGTAAGAGCAAGTCTGCCTGGAGGGGCATTCCAGGCGGTAAGCATGGAACACTGAATGCATGAAAAATCTTTTGCTTAGACCGAAGACTGGAGAAGGAGCTTCCTTTAAAGGGAAGGAGAAAGGACCAGCATATTAGCTTATTGTGACTGTATTTGACTGAAACCCTAAATTGTTTCATATAGTATATATAGAAATATACAAATAAACTAGTATAAAGAAGAAACAATGCTAATACTAATATCAAGCTTTTTTAACCTTTTTTTTTTTTTACTTAGGTATAGAAAGAAAAAAATTCTGCCTACTTAGTTGAAAGTCTATGATATCCTCTTATAATAGGAATTAAGTTTCTAGCAGTTAAATATCTGTTACCCTGTATAACATGGCTGGAAGAAAAATAAGCAAGTCTTCAACAAGACACATAAATAAAGGGAGGATAAAAATATCTAACCAACTACACCATTTATATAAGGAATTAAAACTCACTTTTAAGTGTTGCACTCATTCCAGACATTCACTTTGCATTTTATGCTTTCATAGGATTTGTGATAAGACTTTTTATGTGAATTTGTTACGACGCATAGTGTTTTAATAATATCATAGCTCACATCACTGACAGTATCATCGCTCACAAATATTATTCATTTTTATGAGTTAACATAAAGGATTACATTTTCAAATCAGACAGAATCAGATCCAAAATGACTGATGTTCTTATTAGAAAAGAAAGAGAGCAGCAGTAAAAGGGTCATGTGAACCTGCAGTGAGAACGCAATCATCTGCACACCAAGGAGAGAGATCTCAGGAGAAATCAAAGTATCAACAGCTTAACATGTTATTTCTACCCTATAGAACTGTGAAACAATAAATTTCTATTGTGTAATCTACTCAGTCTGCAGTATTATATTTTGCTATGGCATCTAGTCAACAAATACACTCACTGAAAGTATGTCCTAGACTGACCATGAGATCAGAAGTATCAATCTATTCTTTTTCCAGGCTCTGTTCCTACAGGCTTTCAGGTTTGTATTTTGCCATGTTGGTTATGAGTCAAGTGTTTGAAAATTATTTATCTATCTTATATTATCATTTCTTGTAATACTGCCTCTGCTTGAAAGCTAGCTACTTCATTTAATTTCGGTTGCTTAAACCAGATAATAAATTTCTGTTGTTCAATCTGTAATATTGTTGTATGGAAAGAAACCTCAGAATTAATAAACTCAATATTAAACTTTATTAATGATTTTAATAATTTAAGAAGCAAGATGTACAGGAAAAACAGAGTGAGGTCTACTCTTATCTGCTTGGCTCCCCAGGGCTTCCTTCTTACATTAAGCATATACTTTCTGAAGAGGCCAGAATCATAGATAAGGTCTCTAAGTTAGGTTGTCACCTGTCTTACAAAACAAGGAGTGTTAAAATTATGAACCATCTGCATTTTATGTCCCTAAGAGTTGTATAGCTTATGTGTCATTCTTATGGGAGGTATGGTTCATAAATCTAAATTTTGTAGGTTTGTTTACCATCAGATCAGTTCAGTCACTCAATCGTGTCTGACTCTTTGCGACCCCATGAATTGCAGCACGCCAGGCCTCCCTGTCCATCACCAACTCCCAGAGTTCACTAAAACTCATGTCCATCAAGTCGGTGATGCCATCCAGTCATCTCATCCTCTTTTGTCCCCTTCTCCTCCTGCCCCCAATCTCTCCCAGCATCAGAGTCTTTTCCAATGAGTCAACTCTTCGCACGAGGTGGCCAAAGTACTGGAGCTTCAGCTTTAGCATCATTCCTTCTGAAGAAATCCTGTCTCTTATACACATCTTAAAAAGAAAAACCACGTGATTTCTTTTAAAATTCTCTGTTGCCTTGATGACACCTGGTTCCACCTGAATTTAACTTTTCTCATACCTTGAGCTAACCAGTGCGTTTTTCTCATGGAAATGTTTTTCACAAGCTATGTCAATGAACTATGTATTTACCCTAGACTCTGTCTCCAAGTCCATTCAGCTAAGACCCAGAATCTACTTGACAAACCAGTATGTTTTACTCA
>SJYA01009262.1:6058-26353 GCA_006410615.1 Neotragus moschatus
GCGTTGGCCTTCCCCCCCCCCCCCCCCCGCCCCCGGTCCAGAGATGACCGTCTGCAGGGCGGGAAGCCCCGGGCCCTCGGCAACCTTGCTTCTTGCCTGGCAAGAAACCCCACCCAAGCTCAGAGGCCATGGGAAATCTGCAGCCACCCTCTTGGTCCTGCCTTCTTCCCATCGCAGGTCCCAGGACGTCTGAGCTGCCTCTCGGGCAGCCCCTCCGGCCGCCTGAAATGCATATCCTGATGTTCGCAGTCCTGTCTCCTCTCCCAAGGCCCCCCTGCCAGGCCTGCCCCGGAGCTCCTTCAGTTCTACCAGCATGAGGGACAGCTCCCACCCTGCTCGGTGTGTGCTCATGGGCTTCCCCACGCCCTCCAGACCTCAGCTTCAAGAAGGCAGGGATACTGTGCATCTTGTTTGCAGCACAAGGCCCGGCCAGTTCACAGAATGGACAGATGGAAGGCTGAGTGGCTGCAGGGCATTCGTGGCCATCCTCTGTTAAGAGCATGGGCTATCTCCTCTCTGAGGCCAGGGGCCAGGGGCCAGGCCAAAGTGACTAGTGGATGATGCTGAGCCCGGGGGGCTCCTGTGGGTGGCAGGCCTGGAACTCCAACCCCAGGGCAGGTCTCAGTGTGAGGCCTTAGTGAGGCTGAAGAAGAATTTCTCTCTTTTCCTCCTCTGTCTGACTCACACTTAGGTTTTGAAGTTCCCCTTTTTGTCAGCGTTTCTGGCGAGGTTACAGAGTGGTCAGGCGAGGCCAGCAGCATCTGGCAAAAGCAGGGACCCAGGCTATGGCTCCATTCACAAAAACAGGACCTGCCTGCCTCCCGGGTCCTGCCGGCTGGTGGTGTTTACAGGTTTTCAGGGAATGAGATGCTCGGGGGTGGGGTTAAGAGTTCGTGAGTCCACGTGGCTGGTGACCATCTAGCCATCTCCCTCCAGCCTCTTGGCTCATCTTCCCTGGAGGTTGGGGCAGGGCCGGGGTAAAGTGGGGGGCAGGCATGGGAGGTGGGGACTTGTCACGAGGCCTTGCTCCTCCCCTGGGGGTCCAGGCAGTCTGGAGGCCAGGCAGACTGCCTCCTGCCCTATGGGTGCCTTCCCCTCTGTGGTTCCCACCCCCAGGATGGAGTGGATGGAAGAGGGTGGTAAGAAGAGCAGGGCACCTTCGGGGCACACGTTCTCCAACCCAGCCACTCACTGCTCCCTCCGGCGAGGGGCCCTGGGGTCTCACCAGCGTTACGCGTCGATGGCTTCTCAGCTGGTCCCGAAGCCCCTCCGGGCCAGGGCACTGTGGGTCCATCAGTGACTTGATGCGATCTCTTCCCTCTGGAGCTGCCAGTCTGAGGGTGGAGACCGCTGGACAGCCAGAGGTGAGAGTACAGGGTGAGCAGTGCCTCAGCAGGAGACAGGCAGAGAAGAGACCCAGCCCAGCCGGGGGGTCAGGGAAGCCTTCCAGGAGGAGGGGGGCTGGGGCCGAGCCCTGAAGGGTGAGGAGACCTTAGCCGGGGTGAGGGTGGAGGGGAGGCAACAGGAAGGGCTCCAGGCAGAGGAGACAGTTCATGCGGAGGCTGGAGGCAGAGACCCTTCAGGGCAGCTGAGCAGAGTGTCCTCTGTTGGGGGGGCAGGGGGGCAGGACGAGAAGGCGGAGGCTAGTGCGGAGGGAGGTCCTGCTGAACCAGGGGCAGAACTGAGCAGGGCAGACGTTGCCCAGTGATGCTGAGGAGCTGCCGTGGGCTTGGTTTGCTTAGGGAACTGGCTCCTCTCTGCCTCCATGGGCAGGGTGGGTAGGGAGGTCTTACCTACACTCGACACCCAGGCCGTGTCCCAGCCATGGGACTGCCCCCAGAACGGGGCCAGGAACCGCCACCCCCGCCCCAGGCCCGGTAGGCAGAAGGAGGTCTAAGACCCGGTGCCTTGGCTGGTTCGGGGAAAGGACGGAGACAGGAGGGCCTCAGCCCTGAGCTTGAAATGGAAGAGAGAGTCCTGTGAGAGAGCCACAGCCCGCCCTGCGCCCCCCACGCGGGGCCTGGGCCCGCTCTCCGGGGCAGAACCGTGTCCCTGGTACTCTCCTGGGACGCGGCTCAGCGTCAACCTTGTCCGCAGGCTCCAGGGGCTCTGGGACCCCGAGGAGAGGGGGGATAGGGGAGCAGGAGTGGCCCAAAGCACCCGCTGGCCCCAGGTGCAGGCTGGGCCCCCACCCAGGCTTGGCCACACGGGCTCCTGACTGCGCTGGGGGTCCCACCTGCCCTCCGGGCTGTTTCTTACCTGTAGAGACTAGCTTGCACCTCACAGTTAATAACGGAGCGTGACAAAGCAGCAGGGAAAATGAGAGGTGGCTGAAGGCTCGGAAGGGGCCCGCCAGGGTGTGGCCAGAGGAGGAAGCTTGCCGGAGGTCGCCATGGAGCTTCATGTTCGTGGTGCCTCTGGACCACTTGAGGGGACGAGGTTTCTCAGCGGCTAGTGGGAGGACCTCTCCCCACTCCGCCACCCTTGCCCGGCTGGCCACAGTCTCCTGTAACGAACCCACAGGGTACTGTCCTGGGTTCTCCTGTAGAGGATTCATTCTGATCTTGTGCCCTCGTGGCCGAGCAGGAGCAGACTGAGGTTCCGGGGGATATTTCAGTCCGGGCTCACACAGGGCCGTGTGGTCCAGTGGTCTCTCAGCTGACCTTCTAATCCCCCTGTGGTGTTGCTGCAGGCGTTAAATCCAGTCACAGGAGAGAAACACTTTGAGCCGCAAAAGCTCGAAGAAATCATTACAATTATTCAAAACACAGCCAGTTAAAGTTTTATGAGGCTGAGTTGTCCCTCTGGAATTCCCTCTTATCCAGAGATCTCAAAGCGCCCGGGTCCAGAATTAATTAGGCCCTGCAGCCAAGGACAGCAGACGGCACCTAGGAGCCTGGGAGCGGCAGGCTGGGGCCAGACAGGAAGCAGCAGGCATTGCTCACACTCACTGCTGCCCCGGAGTGCAGGGGCCCCTGCCTCCTCCTGGAGGCAGCACCCCAGCTGTCCTTGACCAAGCCGGGAGGAGGATGGGGAGCCTGGGGGCCCTGTCTCCCCAGCCACGTGAATGCTGAAGAGCTGCAGCGGTAGGAGCAGGACCAAGTTCCACGGCCAGCCGGGACGGAGGGAGGGGATGGTTTCAGCTGGTCAAGGGCTTTCCTGGTCCGGATCTCAGAACCCTGGCCACTGAAAGCTCCCGAAGGGCCCTGGCCTAAGTCGCAGAGGCTACTGGGATGGACAGAGTTTGATGTCTGGAGAGGAGGAAGTGGGCTGTGGAAGAGTCGGGGTAGAGGAGAGCCACAGAGCCGGCTGTCTGGTCAAAGCTTACTAAGCTTGGTTCGATGACTAAATAACTGATGGATAGATGGATGGCCAGATGGATAAGTGGAAGGAAAAACGGACTGACCAACATCTGGATAGTCTGAGGGAGGGTTGATGAGCGGGCCTGTGAATGGACGGATGGATGACAATGTGGGTAGACAGAGGAGTGGACGGGTAGATTGACAGGTGGTGGATGAGCGTGTGGGAGCACAGAAGCTGGATGTATGGGTGGTGGAGAGGTGATGGGGGTTTGGACAGAGATGGAGAACGGGGCATGAGAACACAGGATAAATGTGTGTGTGTGTGTGTTCCAAAGGGATGCTGAGGATAAGAGGCTACAAAGGGTCACATTGGATGGATGGTGGACGCACAGATAGATGGATGGATGGGTGGACGGATGGATTGGTGGGTTGGAGACAGTGGAGCAAGTGTATGGGTCCATCTCAAAGAGGGAACATGGGCCATGAGAGATGGTGCTAGCAGAGACCTTGGTGGGGCCGGCAGGACCTCCTGGAGAGGGTTCAGCATGCCTAGCCCCAGGACCGTGTCCTCCACCAGCTGGGCACCAGCCTGGGGATCAATGACCCAATCTAGAACCCGGGCCTGGATCCTCTTGGTGCTCCAGCTTTCTTGGCTCTTTGACTTTGGCTGGTGGCCCCTCTCCAGGCCTTGGTTTCGCTGTCTGTCTGTGACGTGAAGATGCTGGACAGGATGGGCTTCTGAGGAAGGTGGGGGCGGTGTCGAGCCCCCGGGGGAGGGGCCACAGCTCAGCCCCTCCCCTCCTGCTCGGGGGCTCTCCCGCGCGTCTTTCCCGGACTCGGCTCCAGGCACCAGCCACCAGCCGTCCTCCCTCGCCCCGGTGCCCTCCAGGCGTCTGGGCACAATGCTGGTGGAGAGCCGGGCCAGGGGCAAGGAGACCTGGCCCCTGCCCTGAGTGGAGAGGGTGAGGAGCTGCTGGGATCACAGACAGGGTGCAGCAGGCCCCTGGCAGGCTCCAGGCTGAGTAACCCTGAGTCACACTGTCACTTCCTACCGCAATTCTCTCATTCATTCGGTTTCATCCCAAAGAGCACCTCCCTGGACTCCTCCCTGGGGAAGTTGCCAAGGGTGTGGGGGGGCACTCAGCCTGCCCTAACTGGATGGGCCAAGGGGCCTGGCCCCTTAACCCTGGCGGGGAGAGAGGACCAGACCATGCGACTTCTCAGGGAGGGGGTGGACTCTTGCTGAGCCCTACTCTGGCCCAGGAGCGCTCTGAGCCTCACTGGCCAGGAGCCTGACAATAGGCGGGCCAGGTTCCTGCCTCCGTGAGGTCCTGAGACCTGGGGGACTGGGGACACGTGGCCTCCCCAGCTCATTGAATTTCAGTGGACCAAGGAGAGAGAAATGGCCCAGCTGCTCTCCCGCCTCACCTGTCTCTGGTTCTCCACTAATCCGTTCGCTCATTCTCCACACGTTTCTTGCATGCCTTCAGTCTCCCCAGCATTGTACCAGGCCTGGAGAAATGCTGTCCAGGCCAAGGAGGGGCAAGGCAGCCAGAACACCATCCTGGTTTTAACGACCTTGCCAGCAGCCCTCTCCCTGCTAAACTCTGAATCCCAACAAGGCTACAATTGTTTTGCATTTGAAATTCCACTAATTTTTTTGTGTCTTTGCAATCATGATTCCTCTCTACACATCAAAGGGACCTGGAGGACATTTTTACTCCGAACCGTTTTGTACGCGAGGTGGCTGGTCATTATCCACGGCTCCAATGATAGGCTGCACGCTGTTCAGATTCCCAAGATTACAAAAGGAAATTCAGCTAATTATAGTTTGATAGAAATTACAGTCCTGCCGATTCCTGATTGACTCGGTGGGTTGGCGTGAATCATTGTGTTCTTGGATAAGATTTTATTAATCTTGCTCAGGAATCTCAAGGAGACATTTCTTTTGTGTTTCTCTCCTGCAAAAAAACCCTGCCCAAATTACCTCCGGAAGGTATGAATTAGGGGTGTAGGAGCAGGAACCGAGGCCTGGAATTCCTGGTCCAAGAATCCTGGGTCGGTGTGCATTCGGCAGCCCTCTGGGTGAGTTTCTTCAGGCCTCCTGCCTCTCTGGACGGGCTCTGCTTCATCGGAAGGGAGGCCTAGCAATGCAGTGGTTAAGAACAGGGCCTCTGGGCTCGAGCTGCCTTCTACCTGTGTATCTTTGGGCAACCTCTTGGAGCCTCTGTTTCTTTATCTGTAAAATGGGGGTGATGGTGATAATAATTTCCTTGCAGTGTTGCTTTGAGAATTAAATGGGCTGGGAGACAGGGATTGACATATATACATGGTGGTTGTTTAATGGCTAAGTCATGTCCGATTCTTTGGGACCCCACGTACTGTAGCCAGACAGCCTCCTCTCGCCATGGGATTTCCCAGGCAAGAAGACTGGAGTAATAAATAATAAAATGGGTTAATCTATGTAGGCTGATGTCAAGATGTATTATTTGGAAAGTGGCTGGCCCCAGATAAGAGCTCGAAAGACAGGAGGTGCTTTCCTATTGAAATGACCCCTTGTAGGGGGCAGAGCCGGGGTCAAGGGCCGACGTTGCAGATGGCCTTCACTGCTCCATCCTGAGCAGAGATCTGCATAGTCAGAGCTGTGAGGGAGGTGGGGTCCCATCTCACAGATGGGAAGACTGAGGCAGGGAGACTCGGGGATGAGTTCATAGTCGTATGGGAAGCAGAAGGCCCGCTGCCAGAGGTCCTGGACATCCCCATTCCCAATGGTGCGCCTGGAGGCCTCTGGACAAGGAGCTTCCCCAGGAGGATCTTTGAAATGGGGTTGGCCTGGCAGAACGCTGGGGACATGGCAGCAGGGTTCACCAAGGCCTTCTCGCTGCCCATGTAGGTAAGGAACAGGGACCCCGATGGGCATCTTCTTGAGGGCAGCTGGGGCCGGAGGGTGGGGCTTAGGCCAAAAAAGACCCCAGCCAGTGGGAGAGCCATTTCTGGGGAAGCTGATGAGAGGTAGGAAGGGCCTCCAGGGGCGCTGGCCAGTTCCGGAACTCACTCACTGAGCTGGGAGGGTGCACGGTCAGGAAGGACACTGACATACACGTACGGTGAGCTGGCGCTGGCGGTGTAGACAGAGGTGGAGAGCGGGGGCTCGAGGCCAGGCGACCCAGGGCTGGAATTCTTCCGATCAGTGGAGGCCATTACGTCTTACAGATGTTAGTCCCCGTGGACCCTCTCCTTTCAGGAGTGCACCCAGCAACACAAGCCTCCTCTGTCCCGGAGGCCCAGGCAGGGACCCAGCTACTGGGGGGTCCCCAGGGGACCTGGTCTCCTCTGCTGTTGGCACCTGGTGAGCTCAGGACTGGAGTCACCCTGCGACTTCTGGGACAGAGGCACATGCCAGCATGAAGCAGCTGACCAGCAGAACCCACCCGCCCTCTGTGTGCTCAGCTCCAGAATGTTCTTCCTTCCCGTCCCACGGGCACTTGCATTATTGCCACTTCCTTTTGCCACCAGGAAGTTAGCCGCAGGGTCAGAGGTCACATGAGCAGCTAGCTGAGTTAGAAGGTGCTGGCTTGGGAACCAGGGGACACCCAGCGCCCCTGTGGCCAGACCCCTCGGCATGGTCTGTGTCTCCCAAACAACCTAGGGTCCTGGTGGTTCCTCTCACTCCAAGACCCTGGTGGAGCCAGGTCCTGCCCAGCAGACCCAAAGGGTTAGGGTTTGGACTGGACAAGGGGAAGCAGGAGTAGGCAGCTTCCTCCAGTTTCTCCCATCAGGACCATGTGACCCCTAACCCCACCTTCCCAGGTCAGAAAAGCAGCCTTCCCCTCCACAGGACTCCTGCGCCCTGGCCTTACTCATGGGCATCGTCCCCTGCACGTTTGTGTTATTTACCGGCCAAAGAATCAGTGCTTTCAAACTGGGTGCTGAAGAAGACTCTTGAGAGTCCCTTGGACAGCAAGGAGATACAACCAGTCAATCCTGAAGGAAATCAACCCGGAATATTCCCTGGAAGGGTTGACGCTGAAGCTGAAGCTCTAATCCTTTGGCCACCTGACGCAAAGAGCTGACTCTGATGCTGGGAAAGATTGAGGGCAGAAGAAGGGGGTTGCAGAGGATGAGATGGTCGGATGGCATCACCGACTTAATGGACATGAGTTGGAGCAGGCTCCAGGAGATACTGAAGGACAGGGAAGCCTGGCCGCTGCGGTCCACCGGGTTGCAAAGAGTTGGACATGATTAATGACAAAACAACAACTGGCCGAAGCAAACTCTGCTCGGCCCCTGCGTGTGTAACTCACGCCAGACGCGCTCTGAAGTGCCTGCCATGCCTGGCTCTGCCCGTCTGTCCGCACGGAATTCAGGCCCAGGGGGTCCCACCACCGCCCCCTCCTTGTGTCTCCAGCCTCCCTGGCCTCCCCGGAGCTCCTCCCTGACCCCCAGGCAGTGATCTTGTTAGAATCCAAGTCTGGGCACGCCTGTCCTGCGCTCACATCCCACTGCTCCATTTCAGAGGGGACGGCAGAGTCTCCCAGACCTGCAGCCCCACGTCGCTGCCCGCCCCTTCTGTCCCTTCTCAGGCCTCCTCCTTGCCCCTTGCTCATCTCCGGCCATAGTGGCCACCCTGACACTCCTCCTCTGACCTGGCGGTCGGCTTCCTACCCCAGGAACTCTGCACTTGCTGTGACATTTTCTGACACTGCAGTGTCTGCGCACATGAAGGCCTGCTGGGCTAGCCTCTCTGGGGCCTCTGTTTACATCCTCCCTCGCCCCGAAGCTGTGGCACTCACCGCCTGGCATGCCGGGTGGCATCCGTGTTGGCTGTGTGGCTGCTGCCTCTGTCTGCCTGCGGCCTGGCAGCCGAGACTCTGCGGTTTTGTCCACTGCTCTGTCCCCTTCACCTACAACCAGGCTTGGCATGTTCAAGAGGCTGACTAGGATTCTCTGAACCAATGAGGGGAGGTCCCTACGGGGCAGGTCACGTGTTGCCTACACTTCCTGCGTGGAGACGCTGCCTGTCTCGGGAACGGATGGCCTGCCGGCCATGCCCCTGTTCTTGTGTGGATCTGAACCTGGCTCTGTCTGACTGCAAGACCCAGGTTTTCACTAAGATCCTTGTGACCTCCTCTCGCACAGAGAGCCCCTCCTGGCAAGGGAGGAGGCCACTAGGCAGCCCCCAGGATGGAAGCTACTCCTGGGGGTGCACCCCCAGAGCTGAAGCCCCTGGGCTGAACTAGAGAAGGTGGTGGGGAGGAGGGGTCCGGCTTAGCTGCAGATGCGGGAAGGGCATTCTGGGAGAGGGAACAGCATGTGCAAAGGCAATGAACCAGAAGATCGGGCAGGTTGGTGGTTGCCCCGCTGGGTCTTACGGAGGAGGCAGTGGTGGGGATCTCAGGACAGGACCTGGAGGAGGGCTGAGGGGTGGCAAGGCGCCGGAGGGCCTCAGAAGTCCACCTGGAGCCCCGCGGGAGCAGGAGGTCCCGCTTGAAGGACTCCTGAGACAGGTGCAGGGCACATCAGAAGGGGAGCCAGGAAGGCAGAAAGCTGGGGGAGATGCCTCACGGAAGCCTGAAGCCTAGAAGAGTGGCTTGGTGGAGCTCTGTGGACGTGTCCCCAGGCTGGTGGCTGGGTGACTGGATGCCTGCAGGAGGAGAACCCCAGGGGATAGGATGTGAAGGGGTGGGTTTGGCGTGGGGGCATGCCAAGGTTTTGCTGCTCACAGATCTCTCAAAGGCAAAGGGGAGCCTTGAGTAGCTGGATTAGCGGTTCTAGACCCAGGGAGAGGTCTTGGCCACAGAAAACGATCTGAGGGTCCCGGGGGTCCCCTGGAGACTTCAGATGATGATGAAGTTCCTCCAGGAGGGGTGCCTGGAGGAGATGGCATTTACCTGCATCCACTCCAGGCCCACGAGCTGCGTCAGGCCCTTCCGCCCACAGCACCTGCTCCTCGTGGGCACAGAGCTGCTGGCGCCTGGCTCTCTCTGAAGCAGGAGGCCACCGGGGCTGGGAATGCTCCGAGGGTCCCCTGGCTGCTGCCTCTGATTTCACGGCGTGAGTGACCAGGGCAGCTTTGCCATTCGTTTTCACCAGAAAAAAATGTATAGATTTTGGGTCCTCGCCAATGATTCAAGAGGAAAACAGCTGAAAGGATTTGTGTTTTCGAGGGAACATTCCTCTTTGGGGTTTGTTCACCCTGCATCCTCTTGGAAAAGCCACAAGGAGGGCTGGACAGCCTCCAGACTGGACCTGGGGGCAGTGGGACCCGGGTCTTGGGCCCAGCGCTGCTCGCAACTCTGTGTCATGCTGGGGCAAAAACATGAACAGTGATGGCAGGGCATCTCACAGCTGCAGTCTCTACTCCGAGCCCTAGGTCCCCTCTTCCACTCACTCGAACGTCACCCTCGGGTGCTCAAGGGGACCCCAGACCTGTCTTCAACCACCTACTCACTGTCATCGTCAAGTATGCAAAGGCACCCCCAGATCTATTTCCCAGCACCAGTTAGGTTGTTCAAAGGCTCCCGCAACACACCCCAGACCAAACTGGTGACCACCCACCAGCCCCCTCCACAGTGCTCCCCATTTCAGGGAATGGTGCCAAGCCTCACACACAGCCATCACTCCCGACGTGTCTTTTCAAAGCCCATCCGGTCCATCATCTCTTGAAGGCAGCTTTCAGATTCTCCACTTCATTTCAGTGTTCCAGCTCCTTCCATGAATCTCAATCCCTCTCATTCTCTGCATCTTCCCTGTACCCCCTGTATCCCCCTCAGCCATCCTGCCTAACAATAGGTCCCTCTCTCCGTCTCCATGGTGACCTCGGATGCCCCGCCCACAGGAGTGAAAGCAACTTGGTCCAGGTCCTACCCCAGCCTCCCGGGGTTCCCCATGGCGCCCAGGGGGGAAGAGCAGCAGAGAGACAGGCAGAGATATGCCAGCGGTCCCTGCCCTCGGGAACCACGTCCAACAGAACCTTAGCATATGTTTAACACACTGGGAGCAAAGACATGCCGAGAGAAGGGTCTGGGGAGAATGGAGTCCATCCCCGGAGGAGCCTGAGCCTGCGGAAAGCCTGCGAGAGGAGACTGATGATGAGCAGGGCCTCCGGACGTGGGAGTCCCGCTGTGGGGGCGGGAGAGGAGTTCCAGGCAGAGAAAATGTATCCTGACCTCTGCCCAGGATGACGCTCAGGGAGACGGCTAGGTCTCCATCAGCTCCGGGACCACCCAGGCCCGGCACTTTGCTTGAGGAGAATAAATAGCAGTCTTGGAAGACCTCTTGGAGAAGAGAATGGTTACCACTCCAGAATTCTTGCCTGGAGAATTCCACAGACAAAAGAGGCTGGTGGGCTGCAGTCCACGGGGTCGCAAATAACTGGACATGACTGAGTGACACACACATCAGTCTTTGGGGCTTCCCTGGCGGCTCAGATGGTAAAGAATCTGTCTGCAATGCGGGAGACTAGGTTCAATCCCTGGGTCAGGAAGATCCCCTGGAAGAAGGAATAGCAACCCACTTCAGTATCCTTGCCTGGGGAATTCCTTGGACAGAGGAGCCTGGCGGGCCACAGTCTATGGGGTCACAAAGAGTCGGACACGCCTGAGTGACTTAACACATGGGTGTTATGCTAACGGTTATCGAGCACCTATCGGCACTGGGAAGCACTTGACAGCCTTCACTCACCAATTGTCCCAGCAACCCAGCTATTGCTCCTAGTTTGCAGACGTAGAGATGGAGGCTCAGAGAGGTTCCGTAACTTACTCAAGTCCACACAGTAAGCCAGGGCTGAAGCCACTCGGCTCCAGGGCCTGGCTGTGGATGGAGAGAGGCTGAGTCTTGGGCACGGTGAGACGGGGAGGCTCAGCCCCAGCAGAAGGTCTCTCCTGACCGTGCGGCCTCTCCCCCACCATCCCCCCGAGACTGAGGTCCCCTGGGACGGACCCCCAGTCTAGGGACAGGAGTCCTGTCTCTCTCTGCCCAGGCCTTCACAGCTATTGTCTGCCTCAGACCTTGCAACCAGCCCCGTATGTTATCACATCTGTTTCACAGCAGGGATGTGGATGATCCGGGAAATGAGGTCCCTGAACAGCGGGGACTAGAACCCAAGTCGGTCTGATGCCAAAGCCCACTGGCCATCCCCAGACTGACCCCTGGGGGTCGTTGTCGACGCCGGCTCTCTGCACCCGCCCTGCGTCGGGCCCCTCATGACAGTCAAGCCACACGGTCCTCAGGGTGACTAATGATGTGGACACTGCCAGGCCCCCTCTTAACGGAGCTGGAAACTGAGTCACAAAGGAAGTAAAATGCTTCCCCGGGCCTCATCGCTCTGCCATTAAAAGGCCAAGCTGGAGTGTGAACCCAGGCAGCCTGCTCTTAACCTCTGTCTACACTACATGTGTGGAGCAGGGCATGACAACCCACTCCAGGATTCTTGCCTGGAGAATCCCGGGGACAGAGGAGCCTGGCGGGCTACGGTCCATGGGGTTGCAAAGAGTCAGACACGACTGAAGCCGCTTAGCGCACACACAGACGTACTACGCACGTAGAGAGAACAGCTAGAATAATCCCATCTTGACGCGCTGCGTTTCCTCCAAGAAGCTGGAGGAGTCTCACCCTCATTAGCACCTACTATGTGCCCGATGATTTTCTACCATCACCTGGAAACGAATATTCTTAATCGTGTCTTATAGACGAGGAAATGACACTGAGCTTACTTGTCCCCCTGGATCAGCTGGAGACGGTGCACGGCACGGAGGCAGGGAAGCAAGATTCACTGCCTGAGACCCCCGGGTCCCCACCAAGGATGCCGGAGCATCCCAGCGAGCATCCCGGCCCCAGGGCCGGCCCCTTAGTGGGGTGGGGGAGGGAGCCCCACCGCAGTCCTTCTTCCCCTTCCCGCCTGGGGAGAATTAAGTGCTGAATGTTTTTAAAGTCGACTGTCAAAAGAAAATGGTTGGAGGAAGGAAATGTGCAATTAGGAGCTTCAGAGGAATTTCCATCGTGTGGTTTGAGCTCCACTGTAAACACTCACGATGAAGAGGACGCCGCTTTCCCCCTGGCTGGGGCTCCTGCCAGCTCCTCTGGGCCCCAGAACCGGGTGGGCCCAGATGGGGGCCGGTGGGCGGCCAGCCTTGAACCGGGGAGGCACTGGGGAGCACGGGGAGCCCCCATTCCCAAGAGAGGCTTTTTCCAGCAGAAGGTGTCGACATTACAGAAAGGAAATATTAACATTATAATTATAATTCTGTTTATTTAATTAAGTTATTAAACAGGTCCGGCTTGGAGGAGAGACAAAAAAAAAAAAAAAAAAAAACCTTAGTTTCATTCTAATTGTTTCTCCCAGGATATAATTAGAGACTTTGAGGAGGAATCAGAGCCAGAAAAGGCGCAGGCTCTGACGAGCCTGGGGTCTATGCCTGGGGTCTGGGCCTGGGGTCCTAGCAGGGCGGCCCCAGGTTGGGGGGTGGCATACCCAGGGAACACGGGCTCCATGAGGGCAGGGATTTCTGGCCTGTGGTGTTCCCACACCTGGCACACAGTAAGTGCTCAACAAACAGGAGTCAGGTTGAAGGGCTGTAGAGTGACTATTTCAGTTGCCCCGAAGGCCCTTCGCTGATGGTTTGTCCAGAAGAATGCCCCAGCTCCTGGCTTGGGCTAGACTCAGCCAGAACTCACTAGCCTGGCCCACGTGCTGGTCAAGAGCAGTGTCCATTCCAGCCGCGGGGGCCATCCCGAGGGCCATGCCTGGTAGATATACTGACCTTCACCTCTTCCTGCAGCCTTTGCCCCAGTCACGAGTGGCTGATAACCAAGAAGGATAGCGTCACCTTGGGGAGGGGGCCAGCAGATCCTGCCAGCCCCCAGACTCCAGGGCAACTCCTGACCCCTGTGTCTCCAAAAGGGGAAGTTCTCCTAAGGCCCTGGACTTGAGGTCTCTAAAGGTTCTAGCGACTGCAACCTATTCCCCTAGCTCCCGACTCCCACTCCAGCCCTCCACTCTGTGGAGCCAATTCAGGGACCTGAAGCCAGGCCTGGAGAAGTCTTTGCTGAGGCCCCGGAGGGTGCCGGCCCCCAGGAGGCCCCAGATCCGGTCCTGTGCCCCCCGAGCTGACAGCTGCCCCCAGGCTCCGTGCAGAACCTCCCGTCGGACGGGAAGTGTCTCGTTCCAGCTGGCACAGCCGTATCGAACAGTCAGGCTTTGTAAGTGTGGACAGCTGCGGCAAGGGGGACAGCTCTGGGCTGGGGGAGGGGGCCAGTGGAGGGGCTGGATTTGGGACGCTGAGAAGAGGGGGGCCAAAGCCAGCAGCATCTGCAGGGGGTGGTGATCCCTTAGTTCCTGGAAGCGGTCGTGGCGATTTGATTCTGGTGGAGCTTCCTGGAAAGCTGAGCCCCTCAAGGGGTGCCAGGGTGAGGTCTCATTGAGGAGGGACCGTGAGGAGAAGGGGAACGTGTGTGGGGAAGGTGGGGGGGGCGCTGGGCCTCCCCTCCAGCCCTCCCAGGCCTGCCCCTGCCCCCTAAAGAGCCATCCTTCAATGGACGACACCGAGGCAGCCACGAAACTAATGACTGTGGAGGAAAGGGAGGGTGTGGGGACTCTTTCTATACACAACCATCCATCCACCCATCCATCTACCCATCCACACATCCACCCATCCATCCATTTATTTACCCACCCATCCATCTATCCACCCATCTCTCTATCCATCAACCCTCCTCTATCCATCCTCACACCCATCCATCCACCTACCCATCCATCCATCCATCTACCCCACCCATCCATCAATCCACCCATCTATCTATCCATCAGTTCACCTATCCATCCACCCATCCATCCATTTATTTACCCACCCATCCATCTATCCACCCATCTCTCTATCCATCAACCCTCCTCTATCCATCCTCACACCCATCCATCCACCTACCCATCCATCCATCCATCTACCCCACCCATCCATCAATCCACCCATCTATCTATCCATCAGTTCACCTATCCATCCACCCATCCATCCATTTATTTACCCACCCATCCATCTATCCACCCATCTCTCTATCCATCAACCCTCCTCTATCCATCCTCACACCCATCCATCCACCTACCCATCCATCCATCCATCTACCCCACCCATCCATCAATCCACCCATCTATCTATCCATCAGTTCACCTATCCATCCACCCATCCATCCATTTATTTACCCACCCATCCATCTATCCACCCATCTCTCTATCCATCAACCCTCCTCTATCCATCCTCACACCCATCCATCCACCTACCCATCCATCCATCCATCTACCCCACCCATCCATCAATCCACCCATCTATCTATCCATCAGTTCACCTATCCATCCACCCATCCATCCATTTATTTACCCACCCATCCATCTATCCACCCATCTCTCTATCCATCAACCCTCCTCTATCCATCCTCACACCCATCCATCCACCTACCCATCCATCCATCCATCTACCCCACCCATCCATCAATCCACCCATCTATCTATCCATCAGTTCACCTATCCATCCACCCATCCATCCATTTATTTACCCACCCATCCATCTATCCACCCATCTCTCTATCCATCAACCCTCCTCTATCCATCCTCACACCCATCCATCCACCTACCCATCCATCCATCCATCTACCCCACCCATCCATCAATCCACCCATCTATCTATCCATCAGTTCACCTATCCATCCACCCATCCATCCATTTATTTACCCACCCATCCATCTATCCACCCATCTCTCTATCCATCAACCCTCCTCTATCCATCCTCACACCCATCCATCCACCTACCCATCCATCCATCCATCTACCCCACCCATCCATCAATCCACCCATCTATCTATCCATCAGTTCACCTATCCATCCACCCATCCATCCATTTATTTACCCACCCATCCATCTATCCACCCATCTCTCTATCCATCAACCCTCCTCTATCCATCCTCACACCCATCCATCCACCTACCCATCCATCCATCCATCTACCCCACCCATCCATCAATCCACCCATCTATCTATCCATCAGTTCACCTATCCATCCACCCATCCATCCATTTATTTACCCACCCATCCATCTATCCACCCATCTCTCTATCCATCAACCCTCCTCTATCCATCCTCACACCCATCCATCCACCTACCCATCCATCCATCCATCTACCCCACCCATCCATCAATCCACCCATCTATCTATCCATCAGTTCACCTATCCATCCACCCATCCATCCATTTATTTACCCACCCATCCATCTATCCACCCATCTCTCTATCCATCAACCCTCCTCTATCCATCCTCACACCCATCCATCCACCTACCCATCCATCCATCCATCTACCCCACCCATCCATCAATCCACCCATCTATCTATCCATCAGTTCACCTATCCATCCACCCATCCATCCATTTATTTACCCACCCATCCATCTATCCACCCATCTCTCTATCCATCAACCCTCCTCTATCCATCCTCACACCCATCCATCCACCTACCCATCCATCCATCCATCTACCCCACCCATCCATCAATCCACCCATCTATCTATCCATCAGTTCACCTATCCATCCACCCATCCATCCATTTATTTACCCACCCATCCATCTATCCACCCATCTCTCTATCCATCAACCCTCCTCTATCCATCCTCACACCCATCCATCCACCTACCCATCCATCCATCCATCTACCCCACCCATCCATCAATCCACCCATCTATCTATCCATCAGTTCACCTATCCATCCACCCATCCATCCATTTATTTACCCACCCATCCATCTATCCACCCATCTCTCTATCCATCAACCCTCCTCTATCCATCCTCACACCCATCCATCCACCTACCCATCCATCCATCCATCTACCCCACCCATCCATCAATCCACCCATCTATCTATCCATCAGTTCACCTATCCATCCATCCATCCATCCACCCATCTACCCACTCATCCACACATCCATCCATACATCCACACATCTGTTCACCCACTTATCCATCTCTCATCCATCCACTCACCCATCCAGCCAGCCAGTCAACATCCATAAAAATCAATACCCAGCTACCTCCTCTGTCGGCCTCCAGGGACCTAGCAGGTGATCAGATTGTTCTTCTCTTGATAGCATCCCTAGTGTGTGTGAGGGGGATGGTGGTGAGGTCAAGGGAAGCAGGCAGAAGACAAATAAATCCTTGTGTTGACTCAGGGAAGTTCTGTAGCTGAGAAGGTATACTTCAGCTGTCAGGAAAATGTTCAATATTTGAGGAAGATCTGAAGAAGGAACACCTGAAGAAGGCATAGCCATAGACCTGCCAAGGTCCTGAAACAGAAGCAAAGTTAGGTCTGTGAAGAAGGTTTTAAAAGCTGGTATAATTGGAGCAGACTAAGAATAATGGGGCTTATGACCTGAAATGAGGGTGTGAAGTTAGGAGGGTCCGGTCGTGCAGAGTCTTGTAGGTGAGAACGGTGGACTTCGTTCTGAGCAGTGTGTGAAACCAAGGGAGGGCATTAAGAGGAGAAGGGCTGGTCTGAGTGAGTCTTTTGAAAGACATCTTTGGCTCCCAGGTGGGGGTATTCAGGGTGATATGGGAGGAGAAACAAGGACGGGGGTGCGCAGGTCACCGTAGATGAGGCTGCTCTGGAGACGGACAGAAGAGGGTGGTGGAGATAGAGCTGGGAAGGCGGGGCAGGTTCAGGATGTACTTTGTAGGTACAGACAACAGACGCGGTTTGTGAATCGTCAGGAGGGAGAAGGCAAGTGGGGTGGTTCCCAGGTGTCTGGCCTGAGGACCTGGGGGGATGACGAAACATTTTCAGAGACCAGGATGACTCTGAGAGACAGGGTTGAAGAACAGGCAGGCAGACACCTCACTTTAAACACACAGGCTCTGGAGTCAGAGAGTCCTGGGTTCATGACCTAGCCCTACCTCTGTCTATGTGCTAGTCACTAAAAGTCTTTAAGCCTCTGTGTCCTCACCTGGAAAAGAGGGATGACAGTTAACGCAAGGTGCTTAGCTCAGTGCTGGTACAAGGTGAGCGTTCAGGTAAAGACTACTTCGAATCGTTACTGGGCTGGGAGGTGGTTCTTCACCCCCATCTCAGCAGCCCTGTTCCTATTTTTTTGTTTGTTTGTTTTCCTGACGACTGTCCCCCACCCGTCATGTCCTGGAACCTACGGTGATGGGGTGTCTATGGGGAGACTGCTGGTTCCCAAGGTCAAGCAAGATCACAGAGCACGTGAAGCCAGAGTGGGAGGAAGCAGGAGAACTGGTCTGCTTGGCACCCAGCGAGGAGCCCCACTCGTAGCAGTTTTCCCAAAGCAACTCTCATCAGCAAAGCAGGATCCCCAAGGCCTCTCTCTGCTTCATAAAGAACTTGCAATTAGTGGTTGGGCTTCAAAAGGTACAAGGCTGGCTGAGGCTCTGCTTGAGGGGGGCAGGGTCCTCTGAGCTGTAGGGCTGAAAGGACGGGTGTTATCTGCAGTTACCTAAGCTCTCTAGGGGGCTTCCCTGGTAGCTCAAAGAATCCACCTGCAAGGCAGGAAACCCTGGTTCAGTTCCTGGGTTGGGAAGATCCCCTGGAGAAGGGACAGGCTATCAATCAGTAGGGATTGATTTCTATTGATCCTTGTTTTCTGTTCCTGGCTATGAGTCACACAGTTCTGCTTCTTTGTATATTTGGTAATTGTTGATTATNGTTGGGAAGATCCCCTGGAGAAGGGACAGGCTATCAATCAGTAGGGATTGATTTCTATTGATCCTTGTTTTCTGTTCCTGGCTATGAGTCACACAGTTCTGCTTCTTTGTATATTTGGTAATTGTTGATTATATACTGGACATTGTGAATGATGGGTTGTAGAAATGCTGTTCGAGTATCTCCCTCTGTAAAGGGTTGATTCTTGTTCTATCAGTCAGTTTAGTTACCAGCTGATCACTTGAATATGTGTGGTCTTGGTTTATTATTTGTTATGGTCAATGAAAGTGGAAGGTGTCTCCCAAACTTCCCTAACATGGTGAGAATCAAATTCCAAATTGCAAATTTTACTGAAGTTGGTTTTAAGCTTTGTTATGGAAGGTCTACATTTGGCTTTACTCCAACGTGTGGGCTTTATTACTAAGACGAAGCCTTTGTTGTGTTGCGTCTGGATGCCCTAGTGTTAATGAGGTTGTTCCACTTTGGTTGAGCAAAAACCCCAAAGTTCCTTAGCATTGCTTGACATCTAGTATTTCTGTTCCACTCTCAAAACTTTAGGGATTGAGACCACCTGTTAAGCCTCAGGGGGTCTCACCAGAGCCCAGGGACCCTCACATGGACTTTCTCCTTTCCCACATACAGCTTCCAGCCCTGAAGATCCTAGCTGCTTCAGGGATTCTGAAGTCCCATCTCTGCGCCCTCTGTTCACTGGGTCCTCTGAGTTCTGCGTGGATGCTCACAGGCTGCACTGTGGTCCAGGGAGTACCCCACGTGCAGACCCAAGGGACTCTTGGGCTCACTGAGTGTTTCTTTCTTCTCTTGGAGATCGCCGTCTTGCCCTGCCTTCGATACTGTGTTGAAGATGGTGGCCTCGTGTATTCTGTGTGGTTTTATGGTTGGTTACAACAGAGAGGCCAATCCAGTTCCAGTTAACTGTGCTGTGACCAGAAATAAGGAACTCACCATCTTACCCCAAGCCTTCTTCCCTTACGTTGCCCATCTGGGGACTCACTGCAGCCCACCCATTTCTCCAAAACAGAATCCTGGGAGTCATCTTGGCTGCTATCCACTTTATCGCGCTCTTTGGGGGATCCATCAACCCATACTGGCCTCTTTGACAGTCACAGGAGCTCTTGGGTCAGACGAAATTTCCTTCTCCGATCCCACTGCCCCAGTCTGTCCTCTCCGGCAGCATGCTGAGAGCCTCTTCGTCAGCCTTCTGACCTCCAGTCTTGCTCTGATCTGTTCCCCACTGGGCAGCCAGTGGGGTCCTTCTCAACCTGAATATCGGGCCTTGGGACTGCCTTATTAAAATCCTGCTGTCCTCCTGTTGCCTCGGGGGACAACTCTTGAGATCTCTCTGTGCCCATCTCCACACCCCCTCTTATTGCCAGCTCCCCATATTCCTGCACGTGGGCCTATTTGCAGCTCTCAGGTGCCATCACCACTTGTCTCAGGGCCCTCATGTGGTGGGTGAGCGGGATGCCGTGCCCTGGGTATTTTGTGTGGCAACTGTTCTGATCTTATCTCATCACCTCCTCAGGGTGACCTTCCCTATTCTTTCAAGCCTGAAAAAAAGAAAAATGAAAGTGTTAGTCACTCAGTTCCATCTGACTCTTTGCGACCCCACGGACTACTTGTAGCCCGCCAGGCTCCTCTGTTCATGGGATTTTCCAGGCAAGAACACTGGGGTGGGTAGTTGCCATTCTCCAAGCCTGAGTTGGATGCTTCTTCTATGTATAAACACCACGCCTGCGTTTCCTCCATCATAGCAGGCTCTCAGATCCTTAGGAGCCGGAGAAATGGCAGGTTCATAGTATCTCCCCAGAGCCTGGCTGCGGGACGTGCCCTGTTACCATTCAATGAGGGAGTCAGTGCCCAGGACTGGCGGAGGGGCCAGTGGGGGAAGGTGTTGGTGTGCCGCAATGCTCGAGGTGGAACCTGGGTTTTCCCCAGAGGGAGGCAAACCCCAGAGAGGGGAAGGATGTATCCACAGGTTGGCAGTCCTGGGTGATGATTCTGGGGGTACTGGTCCCTGATGGCCTCACAAGGAAAGAGACAGTGAGAGGTCCCTGCAGGGCCAGTGGACGCACCAGAAGGAGAAGGTGTGGACAGGGCTGTGTGCACACTTGGCTCCAGATGGGGCCTCCGGGGCTACCTGCCACCCCCGGAGGACCCCCAGGCACATTGGAGGACCCAGCACAGAACGGATGTCTTGCCTGCTTCACAGAGGGGGGGCCACCTATCTCCCTTTCTCAGCCTGCCCCCAACTTTTGGTAGGGAAACTCCAAGAGATGCCTCT
>SJYA01009264.1:0-10751 GCA_006410615.1 Neotragus moschatus
GTCTTTCCCATTCTATTGTTTTCCTCTATTTCTTTGCACTGATCACTGAGAAATGCTTTTTTATCTCTCCTTGCTGTTCTTTAGAACTCTGCATTTGAATGGGTATATTTTTCCTTTACTCCTTTGCTTTTTGCTTCTCTTCTTTTCACAGCTATTTGTAAGGCCTCCCAGACAGCCATTTTGCTTTTTTTGCATTTATTTTCCATGGGAATGGTCTTGATCCCTGTCTCCTGGACAATGTCACGAACCTCATTCCATAGTTCATCAGGCACTCTGTCTATCAGATCTAGTCCCTTAAATCTATTTCTCATTCCACTGTATAATATTAAGGGATTTGATTTAGGTCATACCTGAATGGTCTAGCAGTTTTCCCTATTTTCTTCAATTTAAGTCTGAATTTGGCAATAAGGAGTTCTGAGCCACAGTCAGCTCCCAGTCTTATTTTTGCTGACTGTATAGAGCTTCTCCACCTTTGGCTGCAAAGAATATAATCAATCTGATTTTGGTGTTGACCATCTGGTGATGTCCATGTGTAGTCTTCTCTTGTGTTGTTGGAAGGGGGTGTTTGCTATGACCAGTGTGTTCTCTTAGCAAAACTTTATTAGCCTTTGCCCTGCTTCATTCTGTACTCCAAGTTCAAATTTGCTTGTTACTCCAGGTATTTCTTGACTTCTTACTTTTGTATTCCAGTCCTCTAAAGTGAAAAGGACATATTTAGGGGGTGTTAGTTCTACAAGATCTTGTAGGTCTTCATAGAACCGTTCAACTTCAGCTTCTTCAGTTACTCATTGGGGCATAAGCTTGAATTACCGTGACATTGAATGGTCTTGCAAATGAACAGAGATCATTTTGTCGTTTTTAAGATTGCATCCAAGGACTGCATTTCAGACTCTTTCGTTGAACATGATGGCTACTCCATTTCTTCTAAGGGAGTAGCCCACAGTAGTAGATATAATGGTCATCTGAGTTAAATTCACCCATTCCAGTCCATTTTAGTTTGCTGATTCCTCGAATGTCGACATTCACTCTTGCCATCTCCTGTCTGGCCACTTCCAATTTGTCTTGATTCATGGACCTAACATTCCAAGTTTCTATGCAATATTACTCTTTACAGCATCAGACCTTGCCTCTATCATTCTCTCTGGAGTTATTTCTCCACTGATCTCCAGTAGCCTATTGGGTACCTACCGACCTGGGGAGTTCCCCTTTCATTATCCTATCATTATGCCTTTTCATACTGTTAGTGGGGTTCTCAAGGCAAAATAGTGAATTGGTTTGGCATTCCCTTCTCCAGTGACCAAATTCTGTCATACCTCTCCATCATGACCCTTCGTCTTGGGTGGCCCCACACGGCATGGCTTAGTTTCATTTAACACAGCAGAACTTTTATAGAAGCAGGAAGAGTGAGCAGTGCCATGTCATCTTTCAGTCATAATGTTAGACTCTGCTCTCTTCTGCATGATTCTTGTGACTGATGGAAGAAGCTAAGCAAATTTTAAACATAAGTACACTAGTGGTACAATAAAGAAGACAGAGATTGGGAACTAGCTCTCCATGTATTTACAGTGCTGTTTCCTTTTTTAAATTTTTGTTTGAAATTATGCACACACACGTATATTCATTTTATAAAAACTGTGATGTGCTTAAGCATATCCATGTCTATATCTGTATCTATTTCTAAAAGCTACAATCTCTTTGTTACGCTCCGAGCTCAAGTTCCCGAACAAACTGAGAGAACAAGTTCACCATGGCAATGCAAAAGCAGGAAGGGAGTTTATTGCTAACTCGAGTTAGGGTGCTCTGCCATCTCCGAAGCAGTGGAGTGAGGCAGGAGGGCCCCAAGTCTAGTATTATAGGAGTATTTATAGGTTTAGGACAAAGACAGATATTTGGTGTGAGTTGATTGGGCATACAAGGCAAGACAGAGATTTGGCATATTCTGATTGGTCATACAATGAGTGTGCATGGGTTTAGAGTTTTGTATCTCTTACGGATTGTTCTGTACCAAGAGCAGGTGGAGTTATTTTCTGATAAGGTCTCCATTATGCCATCCCGGATGGCCTTGAGCCCATGGAGTCCAAAGAACTCAGGAATTTTTCTGTGGCCCAGTATTTTCTAATAAGCCTGTCATGGTATCTGTGAGGCTTTACACTCTTCACTCAGAAATAATCATTATTAATGTTATTTATATACTTACTCATATAGATCTAAGACATAAAACCTCCTATTTTCCAATTTTGTGATTTTTTTTTTTTTGTTATTTTTGGCCTAACAATACCAGGCAAATGTCTTTCTAAGCAAATGTTACCTTTATCCATTTCTAATGGTTTAATTATTACCAATTTAACTTATTTCTATTGTATTTTAAAGTCTCGGGGATTCTGAACATTCTTGTACAAATACGGAATTGAAGATCTTACAAAATGAGTTTATGTATTAATGAAAACAAAACCTGATATTCCAAACCAGAACTTCTTTTCTCTGACTTTGAAGGGATGATTTGGAAAGTGAGTGGGACATTATGGGGCCTTCCTGGGGATAGATCCTCACATCTACTCCCTGCTCCATGTCCTCTGCCTCTTGTTTGTTTAAAAAAAGGAAAAAGGAAAGAAAACTTTGGCTTCCCAGGCCTTTTCTGAGTTCAAAAGAACAAATTTAATCAGAGGAGTAAGAAAAAGCAGTAACAAAGGAAAAGTCAAGTAAGACAACATGATAATAGTTTAACTATAAAATAAAGTCTTCCCAGGTAGAGCAGTGGTACAGAATCTGTCTGGAATACAAGAGATGCAATAGACACGTGTTCAATCCCTGGTTGGGAAGATGCCCTGGAGGAGGAAATAGCAACCCACTCCAGTATTCTTCTTGGAAAATTCCATGGACAGAGGAGCCTTATGGGCTACAGTCCATGGGGTCAAAAAATAGTTGGATATGACTGAGTGCACACACATCATAAAACAAATGCAAGGCAAAGACATTTTGTTCCTCCTCAAGGATTATAGATAATATCCTGAGCCATATTTTTGTGTTGTTTTACAGATACTAAAACTCCCACCAGATGGAAGAAGCTAACTGCGTGATGACCATGAAGACTAACCCCCAGAGGGGTGGAGGCTAAGGGTTGATAAAGCTGACCCCAGTGACCTCACATTGTTACCTGACTACCAATCAATCAGAGAACTGTGCATGAGCTGATCACATACTGGTGACCCTCTCCCTCACTTTGTGTTTAAAAACTCTTTCCTAAAAACCATGGGAGAGTTTGAGTCTTTTGAATAGAAGTTACCCATTCTCCTTACTTGGCTCCACATTACAGTAAAAGATATAATTTTCCTCACCACAACCTGGTCCCAGTGGATTGGCTTTACTGTGCATGGGCAAGCAAACTTAAGTTTGGTTCAGTAACAGTTTGGAAGTCAAACCTCTATTATATTCTTCTTTTAAAAACATTTCTCCAAGTCCTCTTACCTGGAAAAACAAATTCTAGACACTAAGAAGTCCCCAGTTCTGACTGAATAACACAACATTGTACTGATCTATTTCCAATAGCCTACAACTGTATCCCAATTTGAAGAATTGAGCTCTTTAAGTAAAAAGATGATAATGACGATGATCATTATTATGATATACTGATCAGTCAGTTCAGTTGCTCAGTCATGACCAACGCTGTGACCCCATGGACTGCAGCACGCCAGGCTTCCCTGCTCATCACCAACTCCCGGAGCCTACTCAAACTCACATCTTTTGCAATGGTGATGCCATCCAACCATCTCATCCTCTGTCGTCCCCTTCTCCTCCCACCTTCAGTCTTTCCCACCTCAGGGTCTTTTCCAATGAGTCAGTTCTTCACATCAGGTGGCCAACCTATTTCAGTTTCAGTTTCAGCATCAGTCCTTCCAATGAATATTCAGGACTGATTTCCTTTAGGGTTGACTGGTTGGATCTCCATGATATAATGATACTATTGTATAAAACATTGAATCTGGGTTAACAGATTGTGAATTTAGTAGGTATTAGAATTGAAATAATATTCTGTGGGTTTCATTCAAATACATAAACTCAATGCCTCCTTTTGAGAGTCTTATTTGAGGTTCATAAATAATAAAACCAAAAGATTATATTTTAAACTCGTTGGCTATTTATGTACATGAACATTTGTGAAAATATAAGTATCTTTTACAGAGCTACTTTTGCAGCACAACAGGTCATGGGAATAGTTGCAAAACCAAGAAATTGTTGAATTGGTGTATTACAGGAGTAAAAATTAATACTACTTATTTTTCTACTAATTCTTACCAAATTTATAGATATTAATCCACTTATCTATGATAGATAATATTTAAATTTCTGCATGTGTATTTTTACTTGTAAAACAAAGACTTCTTGTGCTATGTGTGTGCATGCTAAATCACTTCGGTTGTGTCTGATTCTTTATGTCCCTATGGACTGTAGACCACCAGATGCCTCTGTCCATCAGATTTTCCAGACAAGAATACTGGAGTAGGTAGCCATGCCTTAGGTTGTCGTAAAAGTTGACCTTTGCCAGTTGTCTTAAGCAAGATCTACTACACACGATGTGAATGTAGTTGAAGAGGATCTTATGTTTTAACAATTAATTTTATTAAAATAAGTAGATAAATTGAAAACAGTTAATACTACAAGCTGCTTTTCCCGCTGTTATTGAAGTCATATAAGAGTGATGTTAGGAACAAATCTGTTGAGAAAAGCTGAAAGAGACAGTATTTTTCACCCAAATAGAAAGCACTGCCCAGACCAACAGTGTTCTGCACAATATCATACTCAATGTACTATATTATCAATTACAACAGATGGTATAATTGGAAGGACAAAATAATCATTAACTACAAAGCGCTTTTCCCCAGGCTTTCAGAAATAAAACATGCACTGTAGGGAGTATACTTATGTTGTCTCATCCAGTATTCATGAAGTTCAGTTACTCTTAACCTAAAAAGAATGACAAAATATTAACCCTGTCATTATAAATCAGCTCTACTACAAATGTCTTTCCCACTAAGAGATTAAAATACTTCTTATAAAACTTGATGATCAGAATCAACAAATTTGCAACTAGTTGCTGCTGGTTTAAGGTTTAAGAACTTTGAAATAAAACACATTTAATATCAAGCTATGATGGCATTTAAACAATATTTTGAGGTTTTCTTTTTGATGTCAACAACATTCACCAAACATCTGCTCTGTGCCAGGCTAAATATGGTGTTGATACACATTAGTGAGCAAGAAAGACACAGACTCTATTCTCTTGGAACTAATAGTAAAGACAGGGTTAAAAAAAAGAATAAGGAAATAAGTACAAATACAATAAATGCTCTGAAGAAAGAAAAGTGAAATAAAAAAAAAGAGAAGGAAGGAAGGAATGCTACATAATATGTGATGAGGAATCTCTACTGAGATGATGGCAGGGGTGATCTGAGCAATATACAAGTGTGAAGAAACTAGGTATATGGTTATTTGGGGACATAAGTTTCATACAAATCACATGGGCTGTACCATCCCTGAAGTGAGAGTGAGTGTGGCTAATTTAAAATAAAGTAAAAATACATAACATGACCAGAGGTGAGGTTAGAGTGGTCAGCAGGACCAGGACAAATAGGGCCTAAACACAACGGATGAGCTCAGATTTTATTTTCAGGGAACAGAAAGCCCTTTGAGGAATTTAAGTAGGAGATAAAAATACAGCCTGATTCATATTTTGACTATATCACACTGACTGTGTGAGGTAAGTGTTAAGGCAAAGGCTTGTCATCCATTTGAGGTGAAAGACAGTTCAGCAAAGTGTGACAGTAGTGAAATGGAGGAAGGACCATGGATGACAGATATGCCATGAGGAATGAATCAATAAGAATGAGATTCAAAGAGTGATCAAAGGTGATTCCTAGTATTATGGCTTGAGAAATTTGGGAGATGATGATGCCATTTTCTGAGATGGTGAAATCTAGGAGAAGAGATGAACTGGAAAGTTAGTTAATCAAAACTGTTTTGGATATTTGAAGTTTGAGGATATCTATAATAGTTGCAAGAAAAATACCAAGTATGGATTCTGGAGCTCAGGGATGAAGCCATGATTGAAAATGTGAAAATGAGTGTCATAGATATAAGAAAGTGTGTAAATCCAAGGGACTGGAACCACAGATTTCAATATTGTTGCAACAATATGAACATATAATAGGAAATAAGGTTCATGTGAAGCCTTATAGGTCATGTCAAAAACTTTACTTTCACCACAAAGGAAATGAAAAAAGACTGAAAAGCTCAAATAGAGGATTTATAGGTTTTGTATTTTCAAATGTGGGGAGAACGTGCTGGAAGGAGTAAGATAGAAATATGAAGACGTGTAGGATGCTATTGCAGAGTCAGGTGAAAGTATAGCTAATAACGGGCGTATATACAAGTCACCTGATTTTACATATATTTTGGGAGTAGAGACAAGAAGACTGCCTGAGAGATTAGATTCAGGGTCTGAGACAAAACGGCCTTCCCTGATGGCTCAGAAGGTAAAGAATTCACCTGCAATGTAGGAGACCAGAGTTTGATCCCTGGGCAGGGAAGATTCCCTGCAGTAGGGAATGGTTAACCACTCCAATACTCTTGTCTGGAGAATCCCCAAGGACAGAGGAGCCTGATGGGCTACTGTTCATAAGGTTGTAAAGAGTCAGACACAGCTGAGAAACTTTCACTGAGACAAAATGCTGTGTCAAGAATGACTCCCAGGTTTTTTGATCTGGGCATCTTAAAGGATGCAATGATCATCACTAGAAAGGTAGAAGGATATGGGAAAAGTGTATGAGGGTTTTCCTGAAAAATAGAACTAATAAAGATATATATATATATAATTTTACAAAATATATGTAAAATCAGACTTGAGAACCAGAGGAACTGAGGGTGAGTGTAAGCTCCAGTGAATTGGAGAAAATGTGATGAGATGTCTCAGCTCAACTATCTGAGGCAGAAAAAAGAGGCAAATTCCTTCATTCTCTGCTTTTTGTTCGATTCAGGTCTTCAATGGGTTGGATGATGTCCTACCACATGGAAAAGACAATCTGCTTTACAAAGTCCATCAATTTAAATGCTTATTTCATCCAGAAACATCAGCACAGACTCATATGGACATAATGTTTAATCTGAGTATCCCATGGCCTGTCAAGCTGATACATAAAATTAACTTTCCCATACAGGATTGAATAAAATATGAGGAGTACAGTTTTTATGTGTTCACTTTAAGGAATGTGTCTAGATTACCAGGAGGGTATTGGTATGCCTATGAAATTGGAAGAAGAGAAAACAGTAGTCCCAGTGGGTTAGATACTGACCAAGAATCATATTAGTCTACCAGGTTTAACATAAAATAGAATGTATTTCACTTATATTCATCTTAAGTACAGGGGCTCTTCCGTGGAAGAGCAACTCTTCCAGTTGCCTGATTATTCTATTTAGGTTTCCATTTTAGAAACGTGTATAGGTATTCCCTGAAAGATTTAGAGACTTGATCTCTAAATTTCATAATGTTTGACAGCCATAGTCTGTGAAATAGAATTCATTTCAGCCACCATTATCTCTAATGGTGTCTCTAGTAAAGATAGCTATTTAATTACTGTCAATAGATGCACACAATCATATAAGAATTTTCTTTATGATATTTGATGAATAACACTAATCTTGTAAGAGATTTTATCCTATGTTTTATCACTGGTTTTCTATTTAATATGCTCCTATATTCAAACTATATATACTTTTGGGATGCAAATGGTGATTTTCAAGGGGTGTAAAGACTTTTCAAACATGAGTGGGTGCTATAAAAAATGATATTAAAATCATTACATTGATTTGTCTTAGAATCTCAGGTTGGTCTTCTATTATTATTCTTAAAAGTAAACAAGTGTGATTTAGACTGTCACTATTCTTTCCTGCACTCCACTAGACAATAATTCTTCACAAGCTTATCTTGACTTTCTATTTTATTGGACAAAGATTTGATTCCATCCTAATACATTAGCCAGAACAAAACAGCCATATGGGACACATTCTACCGTGAGACAAATAATTCTGGACAGCTTCTTAATTGATATTCTTTTTTCTATATTCTTTTTAAAGTTTGTCTACTAGATAAACAAACTTCAAGTAAGACATAGCAATCTATAGGCTGGGTTAAGTTCAGTTCAGCCAAATAAAATGTTGAATAACTTAGTTAAAACTTATCTACAACAAAGTTGCCAACTGAGAAAAACAGCCCCAGAACTTCCCATAAAGCAGACATTCTGGTGGGATTTCTGGTTCTTATTTCCTTATGACTTTAGGATAATCTGAGAACAGATTTCTGTGTCTTCTCTGCAAAGAACATATGCATAGTGGCTTGATTAAAAGGAGAACTAATGATGATTACTGTTTTTGGCTCTCAATGGCTTTCATTCAGTGTTTCAACATACTTGGTTTATACATTTCAGAACAGAGGACAGTTAGTAGAAATAATCTGTGTGTTTCTATTTATGTTGTCCATATTTATTGCTTTGTATTAAATCTAAGGGGGATCTTTAAGGACACCAACATTTTTTGTGATTTGCATTACATCTGCTTGAGAATGAGAAAAATTATCTTCACAAAAACAAAGAGTGAAGCCTTAAGTTCCATACTGTTTGCTCCATTTATTATGTCCAAGCTTATCTTTACAAAGTAATTTAAACTATTTCCACCAAAAGTGTATGAATACTCAATTTTATATCTTAACTGCAATAGAGAGCAAGTGAATGAAACTTAGTCCTGTTCAACTCTTTGCGACCCCATGGACCATACAGTCCATGGAATTCTCCAGGCCAGAATACTGAAGTGAGTAGCCTTTCCTTTCTCCAGGGGATCTCCCCAACCCAGGGATAGAACCCAGGTCTCCCGCATTGCAGGCAGATTCTTTACCAGCTGAGCAACAAGAGCAGTACTATATAATAGGGTGAAGTAATAAAGTTCTGCATTTTTAATACTTTTACTTTTGATCAATAAAGGCCTTATAAACACTATGTGTTCCATATGCTTTTCTGATGTTCCCTACTTTAATGTAGAGGAATATTAACCTCTTTATTCAGTGAAAACATGAACTTTTCAGAAATTACCAAAAAAGATGAAAGTGAAAGTTACTCAGTTGTGTGACTCTTTGTGACCCCATGAACTATACAGTCCATGGAATTCTTCAGGTCAGAACACTGGAGTGGGTAGCCTTTCCCTTTTCCAGGAGATCTTCACAACCAAGGGATTGAACCCTGTTCTCTGCATTGCAGGCAGATTCTTTACCAGCTGAGCTACCAGGGAAGCCCAGTAAAAAAGATAAGTAAAAACAAAAGAGAATAACAAATACTATCTATTCATTGACAACTTTCTAAAGACCACTCCAAAGAACAGGTTAGTTTATTGGGTAAACTCCCTACATTTTTTCCTTCTTGAAATTGAAACTGAAAGTCACTCAGTCCTGTCTTACTCTTTGTGACCTCATGGACTATACACTCCATGGAATTCTCCAGGCCAGAATACTGGAGTGGTTAGCCTTTCCCTTCTCCAGGGGATCTTCCCAACCCAGAGATGGAACCCAGGTCTCCCACATTGCAGGTGGATTCTTTATTTCCTACAAAAGAAGCTCTTTCCCTTCTTAACTCTAACTTAAGACATACTGTAGTTACTCCATTTTTTCCCCCCAACATAAGAAACAACAGTCTTATCTAAGCTCTGGCAAGTTACTACGAGAAAAGACTATTTCTTTTGTTCTCCTATAATTCTTGAACTCAACTGCAGCTTTTCCTCTTAATTTTAATTGTAAATTCATATTTATTAAGAAAGAAATATGTAATAACAAAGGGCACAAGGAAGGCAATCTTCAGAGCTCTCCCTTAAGCTTCCTATCAATTTATAATCATTGTGAGACATATATACATAATTTATATATATAATATATATAAACAACTAGAAGATAAAAGGCATACATGATCACCTACCCAGAGAATACTACTATTCACATCTCAGTGTTTGTCTTCCAGTAGCCATTTTGACTTTCTAATAATACACACAAAAACACACACTACAGAGAAAGAACCTACATTTCTCTTGTCACAAGCTGAAGAAGGCAATGACTTTAGCTTTCATTATTTTCCCATGTCTGGGATTCATTTTTGTCTTGAGTTTTTCACTTATTCTTGGAAATAATTAGATTCTGGCTCATGTCACTCTGGGATCCTGAAAAATAAGGGAATATTTTTGATCTAATTAACTAGACATTTCATGCCACAAGGTCTGTTACACTCCTAGAACATCAATGAAGTTGCTGGGTACTCTTTTTTTGGAGAAGATTGCTTTGGACACAATTACTCCATGGACTTCCCCAAGGAATCAAGATGTACATTCTTTTTGTGCTTAGATATTCAAACATGTCAACTTACTCTATAATCTCTTCCTGATACTTGAGGTCTGCAGAGAGGTGGGGTGTGGGAATGGGGACAGATTGCAGGGCCTCTCAGTTTATTCTTTTCCTCTTCCCAAACTCAGATTATCAAAAAATATTGCTGTGGTAGCATATATTAACACTTCTTATAGACTCTATGGTTTCCTTTGCAACATTTTAAGGTTTAAAATTTTAAATTAAAGAAAAATTACATTCTGCAACAGAATTTTTTTTCTCTTGGCAATAACTAATAAGTTCAAAACCAATATAGTATTGTAAAGTAAAAAAAAAAAAAAAAAAA
>SJYA01009265.1:9754-25293 GCA_006410615.1 Neotragus moschatus
GACAAAGGGGAGGCGCCCGCACGCGCGTTCGCGGGAGGCTCGCGGGGCGGCCGGACGCGGCGTCGCCTCGCCCCGGGCCGGGCGCGCGGGGCCTGCCCGATGCTCTGAGCGGCCCGGGGACTCCGGCCGGGACCCCGACCCCCCGGCCCCGCGGCCGGCCGCGCCATGTGAAGGGTGGGCCGGCGCCCGGAGCGCGTGAGGATGGGGGATGCCGCGGACCCCCGGGACGGGAGGAGGACGTTCATTGTTCCGGCCATCAAGCCCTTCGACCACTACGACTTCTCCAGGGCCAAAATCGCCTGCAATCTGGCCTGGCTGGTGGCCAAGGCCTTCGGGACAGGTAGGCGGTGGCCCCGCGAGCCTCCCTCCCCCGCAGCCGCGCGCATCCCGGTTTTGTTTCCGTCCTCTGGTCCCCCCCTCCCCGCCTGGCTCGGCGCAGGCTCGGGGACGCGATGGGCGATGCGAGGAAGAGAAAGGAATGGTAACGCCGGCTTGCTCTTCAGTCCAGAGCCTCCGGTTTGGGCAGGTGGGATGCGCCAGATGTCTTTCATTGGACAGCAGAAGTGGGTGTTTGTTGTTTTTTGTGCTTCCCCCCCCCCCCCTCCAGTGACCAGTTTTGTCACGTTTTTACACGGGTTGGTTTTAATTTGTGGTATTTTCCTCATTGTGCTGTATTCATTTCCCCCGCAGTCATAGCTGTGATTACAGCGCCGAGAAATCTGATTTGGTTTCGTTATTATTGGAAGGAGGTGGCTGGCACACAGACCACATTGATTCTGACATTTGTAACCATGGCTGCGAGTCAGGCTCCGTGGGCTGTACGGGCCCCCGGCCGAGTGCAGGGTTTTAGTTTTTGTGGTCCTTCTTTAAGCCTGTGTCCTCCGGTACACGGTGCAGGCTCTGTTAGGCCAGTTATTTAAACCCAGTATTTAGCTTGCTGACTGTCACGTACTGTTTTCATTTCGTGTTCAGACACATTCCTTTTTCCAAACATTTTGGCTTCATAAACTAAGAGAAACGACAACTCCCTACTGTGAGATTTTAAAAAAAAAATTCTTTTTTTTTTAGTAGAAGAGGTTTTTGAGGGCTTGTGCTGTTGACACAAACTGTATAGCGCAGTGAAAGTCAGACACTCCCGCCTTAACCCAGTCTTTGCAGAATAACAGGAAAGGGGCCTCCTGTGTAATTCCTTGGCTGGCGCTTTAGGAGCCCCTGTTGTGGAGCTGTGAAAGATTTAGCTTTTCACTCGGAGATTTTTCCATGAAGGTGGTGTCGTCTGATAGCTTTGATTCATTCTGTAAGATTTCTGTGCCCTAGTTAATAAATTTTGGATATGTAAAATATCTTTTGAAAAGTTTCTTAGTATTTACAGACTTTTCTCCAGATGTTAAATACAGATTTTTTGTTTGTTTGTTTTTGAGGGTAAGAGGATGGCTTATTTCCAGTTTTAGGACCATGAAAATAATGTGGGTAAATGGTTTAGTTCATTCTTAACTGTTCAAACATACACAGCTGAATACATACCAGGTGACTAGCAGGACTGCATATTTAGTTAACTAGTGAATGAATCTCAGCATTTAGAAAATTATTTGAATTAGTTTTGAGGGAAACTTCACCTTACTGGGATTTGATGTTTATGACAGCTTTTGTTTTATTTGAATTCTCATGCTTTGTATTGAAGTAGAAAGATGTCAAAGGTTTTAAAACTGGCATCAGGAGTAAATATAATAAAAACTTTACTTTGAAATATTTTAGGTCTTAGAGATTTTGTTGAAACTGAATGTGTAGAGTAGCACCTGGGAGGAAACACAAAGTGTTAGAGTATTTTTGTTTCCTGAAGCTAATACCCATTTAGAGGAGAAATGGAAGCTATTCAAGTGCTTAGAAAAGATGGAAAAAGAGAAATTTATATTCCGCCTCTGTGGAAAAGCAGCGTGTACAGAATGGGATGCGGAGGGGATAGCAAAAATGTTTTCTTTCCTCCTGAGACTGAGAAGAATCTTGTAGGACAGATGTCCGTGTTGCCCTGGATTCGTGGATTCCTGACCAGAAGAAGGCCTGCTCTCTGGGTGCGCCTCAGGCAGGCTTGCTAGGCCCTGGACCTCTTGAGGAGCAGGCGTTGAACCTGCTTGGAGGAGAGGAGGAAGCAGAGCACGGTGGAATGTGTCCGTGCGGAGGTGCGTGCGGTGCTCTGCGTTCTGTTGGGCGCCCAGGGCCCGCAGCAGCTCTGATGCAGGTAGCCTGCTCATTAAAAATGCGAGGGCCCCAGTGCAGAGAGAGGTTAAACAGCTTCCCCACGGTCACGCTTTGAATAAGGGCAGACATGAGCTTTGACTTGGGTGTCTGGCTCTAAAGGGTTGGGTGTGGGTGGGGCAGGCACACCTCTTCTGTGTCTGATGCTTCAGACACACTGCTCTGTAGTCCCACAGCATCCCTCTAGAAGGACAGTGTTCTCATTTCACAGCTGAGGGAGCGAGCTCAGACCAGTTTGCTCAAGATGAAACATCTGGCGAGTCCTGCAGGTCTTTCCTCCTTCCGCCACTCTGCAGAGTAAGCCTCTTATCTGCCAGGGGTGCAAAATGTCCATATAGTACATGTTAAAAGTTTTACTTACTTATTTGTTTTCTTTAAATAACGGCAGATATTACTCTTGGATGGTTTAGATGAATGACGTTGGCACTTATATTTGTCTTGGCAGTGATTGGCATGGATAAAAGTCATATTCAAAATGGAATGAAAAACAAGCTTAAAAAAACCACAAGAAAGTCACTTAGGAGAAATTAGTGTATTATTATGAAGGTTATGTATGTACATTTTGTTTATTCTTATTCAACAGTCTTTCAAAATATAAATTTATATGAGATGAGTAGAAAAAAGGTAAAGTTTCATTTCTTTGGATGTAAGTTTTCTGCATTTGCTGCAGGCACTGTTTTATGACAGGTGTTAGTAGACAGCATATTTCAGAGGTATTGCCTAGTGGTATTCAGTGAATCATTCAAAACATTAGCTCCCTTTTAAGTTACGGCTTATGAACATCCCTTCTTTAATGATGGCGTGTAGGATTCTCAGGTGCTGATTTAGTCTTTTTCTGTGAGAAACTTTCTAACTGTTGACAAATTAAATTTTAGAACTGTATATCGGAAAACTCTTTTAAGATGATAGCTGGAAATCAACTGTGGGCATAGAATGAAGTTATTGAACTCTAAAAAGTAAATGAAACACTGGTGTTGTAATACCTAGAAAGCAGACGGAGTATTTACTTAATTTCAGCTTGGAATCATATTCTTTTTCTTTACACTGAAAATGTTCCAGGTAACCCAAATCTTAGTAGTTTATTTTGTGGGAGGAGGCAGACACAACTTCGATCAAATGAAGGACAAGTTTGTTTAGGTGAATTTTATTCATTAAGCAGGTAAGATGCTCTAATTACTTTAAGCAAATTGCAGAAGGGAAAGTTGAACTGTGCTGTGTCTGGTGTATTTGTATAGCTTCACCCATTTACGCAGTGGTATAACTTTGCTTTAAGTTTGCAAAATTCTCACATTTGGGGTTCTTTTTTCTTGATCGTGTAACCTGGGCAATGGCAGTGAAAATGCGTCTTCTTTACTGTAACACTGGAGTCCTAACCACTGGACCACCAGGGAATTGCCAGGGTTTGTTCTTCATGTAGAACTTAAGACCCACTTCCTGGTGTCGCTTTATCATTTCAGCCTTATCAATTGTCTTTCTCCCTTTTGTACCATGTAGTGTGTGGTTTGAACTCCAGAATATATATAGCAGGGTATAAAATCGTCTGCTGTTATGTGCGTGTGCTAAGNACCAGGGAATTGCCAGGGTTTGTTCTTCATGTAGAACTTAAGACCCACTTCCTGGTGTCGCTTTATCATTTCAGCCTTATCAATTGTCTTTCTCCCTTTTGTACCATGTAGTGTGTGGTTTGAACTCCAGAATATATATAGCAGGGTATAAAATCGTCTGCTGTTATGTGCGTGTGCTAAGTCACTCAGTCATGCCCACCTCTGTGTGACCCCATGGACTGTAGCCCGCCAGGCTCCTCTGTCTGTGGGATTTTCCAGGCAGGAACACTGGAGCGGGTCACCGTGCCCTCTTCCTGACCCAGGGGTCGAACCTGCATCTCTTATGCCTCTCACATTGACAGCCAGGTTCTTTACCACTAATGCCACCTGGGGAGCCCATCTGCTATGATCAGTTTAGGTCAGCCGCTCATTCGTGGCCAGCTCTTGGTGACCCCATGGACTGTAGCCCGCCAGGCCTCATCAGCTCCCGGAGCTTGCCCAAACTCATGTCCATCGAGTCGGTGATGCCATCCAGCCATCTCGTCTTCTGTCGTCCCCTTCTCCTCCCGCCTTCAATCTTTTCCAGCATCAGGGTCTTTTCTAATGAGTCACTTCTTCGCATCAGGTGGCCAAAGTATTGCAGCTTTTCAGCATCAGTCCTTCCAATGAATATTCAGGGCTGATTTCCTTTAGGATGGACTGGTTGGATCTCCTTGCAGTCCAAGGGACTCTCAAGAGTCTTCTCCAACACCACAGTTCAAAAGCATCAATTCTGCGCTCAGCTTTCTTTATGGTCCAAATCTCACATCTACACATGACTACTGGAAAAAATCATAGCTTTGACTAGATGGACCTTTGTTAGAAAAGTAATGTCTCTGCTTTTGAATATGCTATTTATCTGCTATTTTTATTTCATATGCTTTTTTCTCTGATACTGTAAATACTCCTTATTATGTTTCTTTGTATATCCCAATACATTTTGCCAAATTCCTGCATGAGACCCGACTCTCATGCATGTGTGAAGTTGTGGTCTCAGTGGCCAGCACTGTGGTGAAAGGAGCAGAGAGGCTAGTTTGGGAAGTTCTCGCAGGAATCTGGGCATGAGGTCTTGAGAGCTGAGGTGGCAGCATGGAAATGCCGGTAATATTTATGGAGTTCTCCCCGTGTGTCAGCCTTTTTCTGTGTTCCTTCTCATTTTGGTCCTCATAACAGCCTTGAGAAGTGGAAGCTGTGCGGGGCCGCTGATGAGGACATGAGGCCCAGGGGCTCAGGGCCTCGCCCCACACCACCCAGCGTATGGCCCTGCATGCCTGTGTTCAGCTGCCCTCTTCATCACTGTCCTGTGTGGGTAGGAGTCAGATTAACGGAAAAGAGGTAAAAGTAGAAGAAACAGTGCCGAGACCTAGTCCCTGGTGTTTTTAAAGTGCTGGATTTGGGAGGCCTGGGGAGGGGGCGCGGTCACCTGAGGCTGTAAGGACAACGGGTTACTTGAGCTTTGCTGTCGGTGACTGGGAGGGTGAATCAGGGGTCATTGGCTGAGTGGGGAGCAGCCAGTGGGAAGGGGAAGTCAGCTTTGTTCTGGGAAACCTTGAACTTAGTGTGTTGGCCAAACATGTCATCTGAGAAATCCAATAGGTAGGCAGCTGTAGATGAGGNGCTGTCGGTGACTGGGAGGGTGAATCAGGGGTCATTGGCTGAGTGGGGAGCAGCCAGTGGGAAGGGGAAGTCAGCTTTGTTCTGGGAAACCTTGAACTTAGTGTGTTGGCCAAACATGTCATCTGAGAAATCCAATAGGTAGGCAGCTGTAGATGAGGGTGCGGAGGAGGGTTGACCAGGGGAGGCTACAGAATAGCGATTTGGGAATCTTCTGTGTCTGGAGTGTCATTGAACCGGGAAGGAGATGAGATATAGAGGGAGAGAGGATCTGAGACAGAATCTAGGGTAGCGAACACTGAGAATGGTTTCAGGAGGAGGCTGAGGAAGAGAAGTCGGAATTGGAGCAATCTGAGGTAGGAGGAGAATTAAGAAAGTGTGAAAACACTGAGGCCCTGGAAGGGGAGCGTCTCCAGTGGGTGGTCTTAGCTGGGTCAGAGGCTGCAGGTGGGTAAACCGGGCCTGTCTTCTGAGAGCTTGTGCTGTAGTACAGAGGTACGGTCAGTGTGTAACCATAGCAGAGAGTTCAGGCAAAATCCTGGAGCTGTGGAGCTGGCCAGTGCCCTGGCGGAGGGGAGGAGCTGGGGCCCTGTGGAGGGCGCCGGCATTCCCAGCGGTCTATGAAGGAAGCCGGGGCAGTGGAGATGGTGGGGATGGGGAGGGAGGCGGGCCGAGTGGAGAGCAGGCGCGGCAGGCGGAGCCCACAGTGCGTGTGCAGGCTGGGAGCCCAGAGCTGGGTGTGTCAGCGCAGCAGCAGAGACCTGAGCTTCCAGGAGGCCTCTGTGCTGAGTGCAGGAGATCTGGCTTGAAAGGTAGGTTGGGATTGCTTGAGGGGCCACATTAAGGAATGTGGTATTTACTTAGTAGATAAGTAAATTACCCTAGCACGTTAGATTCTTTTTAGAAAGCCACTATAATTTATTGAACACATACTTTATGTCAGGTATAGTTTTGAGCATTTCGTATGCATTATTTTTTAAATTCTGAGAACGACTCTATTAAGTAGATACTGTGTTTCTTCATTTGCAGCTGTGAGGCAGGGGCCCGCACTGCAGCACGGTTGGCTGGATCCTTGTGGGCAGCAGCCTGTGCGTCATAGGAGTTTAGCAGCACTCACTCCCAGCTCGTTCCTTCAGACTACTTTCTAGCTCTAAAATGGGGAATATGAGCTCATTTTTTAGTACTTAGGTTCTTGAAGTAAAATATATCTGAAATGACATTTGTCCTCAGCACAGGAAAGTTTCAAAGTAGATGGTTTCATTTTTCTCTGCTGGCATTTTACTGCTTCTTTCAAGATTCTCTTTCAGCTTCTTGTTTTCCATTCTCTCTCTCTGTCTTTTTTAATGACATTCAGATTACAAGATTGCTGACTTGTAAATTTTTCTCTGATTGGTGCATTTTGTAGAATTTTGTATTGTAACAGATTCTGAAACAGCAGAACTATCCTTTTTTTTTTTTAAAGCTGTCTCCCCCCCCCTTTTTTTTAATTGGTTTTAGAGGGCTTGACTGTAAGCCCTTGAAATTTTACTGTTGACACCTCATATTATTTGGAGAGGTGAGACAGGCGTAGATTCACGAGCCCAGAGGCACAGAAGGCAGACTTAGTGGGAAGTCGGCTGGACACGGAGAAGGAAAGATGGCATTGTGTGGAGTGTTAAGAGTGATTTCTTTTTTTACTCAGGAATGGCCGATACTCCAGGATCCTCTCACGTCCCACACAGGCCAGGGCTCTTCCTGGCATCGCAGGAAGTGCTCCGCTCTTCTCTCACACCCTTCTTTCTCTTTAAACAGACAAAGCTGCTCAATGATAGGAGATCTCAGATATATGCATCAGCAGTAAACTTCCATGTACTCTCTACCCAGCCTCCACAGTCAACAGCTCATGGCCAACCTTGATTTATCTGTCCCCTTGCCCGTTATTTGAAGCAAATCCCTGCCGTCCAGTTATTTCATCAGTAAATGTGCGAGTGTCTCCAGAAGGGGCTCCCTTTCCTTTTTCACTGGCCTTCAGTTGCTGGCGGCATTGCATCAGCTCCTGCTGTGCAGCGGAGCGCCTGTGCTCGCCGCGGGCCTCAGCGGCTGCCTGCTTCATGCGTGGTGCCCGTAGCGGGTGTCCATCCCGCCCGCCTCCCAGCCCCCGCCCCCTCTGTGTCCTGTGCGTGTCTCCATGCTGCGTCTCTGCTTCTCTCTGCAGATAGGCTCACCTGCCCCGTTTTTCCAGATCCCACATATACGCGTCACAGTACGATGCTTCCTCTTTCTGACGCTTCCCTCTGTGCGATGGTCTCTAGGTCCATCCATGTCTCTGCAGAGACACAACTCCTTTCCTTTCTGTGGCGAGTAGTGCTCCCTGGGGTATATGTGCCACGTCTTCTCGGTCCGTTCCTCTGTTGACGGACGTCTAGGCCACAGCTGTGTCCATGAGCGGCGCAGCCCGCGCACGGGACGCGTGTGTCCTCTGCTGTGGAGGGCCCGTGTTAAGCGTGACTGCAGTCCTGCCATCGTGCACGCCACCTCACCACGCATGTATTCACTTCCTTTGTCCTCCAGTTCATCTGTTCCAGTCAGGTCGAATTAGGGCCTCTTTGCCATTTGTTATCTCTCTCTCTTCCCTTTTTTTTTTGGCCCCCTGTACTTCTTATATATTGACAGCTAAATATAGAGAATTAAACGGATTCATGTTTGATTTTTTTTTTTTTTGCATACTTCATAGGTTTTTGTACTTCCGCCAGGAGGCACTTAATGTCTTGTCACTTCTCTTTCTGTCATGACTTCTTCATTTGTTACTTGGAATATTCTTCCCTGAATTAAGTGTCTGGGTGCCCTGGGGGGAAATGTCCTCGATGAACCCTAACCTCCAGGTGCACTGCCAGGCACCCACCCCAAAGGTCATGGAACAGACAAGCTCACAAACCAGATCAGAGTGCCTACATCACATGGTTCGTTAAATCAGTTACAGAGAGAAGCGAGGGGAGAGGTGGGGTGGGTTGACACATGTGGGACAGAGTGGGCCCCCTGCCCTCTGTCCTGAGCTTTGCCCATCGCATTCTGCTGTAGCAGCCTCACCTACGGATGGTGGGGTCACACCAGTCGGAGCCGAGGTTGGAACACGGAGGCCCACGCTTGCTCCATCAGGGAGGCAAGGGACAGCATGCCTGCCACAGCTTCCCCGCGCAGCAGGTGTGTCGGGATGCCTGCCGCGTCAGTGCGGGTCTCAGGCTTCTGGGGCAGAGGGTGCATAGGCCAGAGTGAGCATCAGCAATGGCTGGCTCGCTTACACACCCAGACCTCGAAGTGCTCACGTGCATGCAGTGTCCATTGCCTGCTGTTTGCTTAGCCTCATGCATATTTAATTATCATAAATATTTAGGGAATTCCAGCTGAGCTATTTAAAATCCTGAAAGATGATGCTGTTAAAGTACTGCAATGAGTGTGTCAGCAAATTTGGAAAACTCATCAGTGGCCACAGGACTGGAGAAGGCCAGTTTTCATTTTAGTCCCAAAGAAGGGCAATGCCACAGAATGTTCATACGGTGATACAGTTGCACTCATTTCACATGCTAGCACACTCAAAATCCTTCAAGCTAGGCTTCAGCAATACCTGAGCCAAGAACTTTGAAATGTACAAGCTGGACTTAGAAAAGACAGAGGAACCAGAAATCAAATTGGCAACATCCATTGAATCATGGACAAAGCAAGAGAGTTCCAGAAAAACATCTGCTTCATTGAAAATTCTTAAGAGTTGGGAATACCACAACACCTTGCCTGCCTCCTGAGAAACCTGTATGTGGATCAAGAAGCAACAGAACCAGACAAGGAACAACTGATTGGTTCCAAATTGGGAGAGGAGTACGCCAAGGCTGTCTATTATCACCCTGCTTATTTAACTTATATGCAGAATACATCATGCAAAATGCCAGGCTGGGTGAATCACGAGCTGAAATCAAGATTGCTGGGAGAAATATCAAAAACGTCAGATATGCAGATGAAACTATCTTAATGGCAAAAAGCGAAGAGGAACTAAAGACCCTCTTGATGAGGGTGAAAGAGGAAAGTGAGAAAGCTGGCTTAAAACTCAACATTTAAAAAACTAAGATCGTGGCATATGGTCTCATCACTGCATGGCAAATAGAAGAGGAGAAAGTGGAAACAGTGGCAGATTTTATTTTCTTGGACTTCAGAATCACTGTGGATGGTGACTGCAGCCATGAAGTTAAAAAAGACGCTTGCTCCTTGGAAGGGAAGCTATGACAAACCTAGACAGCATATTAAAAAGCAGAGACATCACTTTGCTGACCAAGATCCGTATACTTCACAGCTGTAATTTTTACAGTGGTCATGTATGGATGTGAGGGTTGGACCATAAAGAAGGCTGAGCACTGAACAATTGGTGCTTTTGAACTGTGGTGTTGGAGAAGACTCTTGAGAGTCCCTTCGACCACAAGGAGATCAAACCAGTCAATCCTAAAGGAAATCAGTCCTGAATATTCATTGGAAGGACTGATGCGATGTGAAGAGCTAACTCATTGGAAGAGACCCTCATGCTGGGAAAAAGTGAAGGCAGAAGAGGGCGCAGAGGGATGAGATGGTTGAGTGGCATCTCTGACTTGATGGGCATGAGTTTGGTCAAACCCTGGGAGGTAGTGACGGACAGGGAAGCCTAGTGTGCTGCAGTCCCCAGGGTCGGGAAGCATCGGGCACGACTGAGCGAGTGAACACCGTTGCCTTTCTGTGTGCGGAGGCTGCTCACCACACACTTTACACAACACACTCCTTGAGTTCTGTCTGTGGCTAACAGACTTTTTATTTTCTAGTGGTTACCTATGCTTCAAATGTCTTTAAAGTTTTCGCATCTATCTTACAAACGTATGCTTTTTTTTTTTTTTTTTTAGTAGAGCTGAACAGTCGTTAGAAGTGCATTCTCTAGGGTGATGGAGAGGCAGGGTGACTGCTCTGCTCTCGCCGTTTACTGAGGGGAAGCTGGGCCAAAGTGACGGGTCAGTGGCCCCGAGAATCTGGAAGGGAGTGAAGAGTAGGGAGAAAGAGCACTTTGAGCTCTGGCGACCAGGGTGTCAGAGGCTGTGCAGGGGACAGGAGCGTGGTCCCGAAGCTGCATGGCCAGCAGGGGCCCTGCGCGATCCAGGGTGCAGGCAGGCCTGGGCCACTTTCCTGGGGGTCAGAGGAGGACGCTGGGTCCTTGCAGAAGTTGGGCATCATCGAGAGCCCTGAGGCTCGGTGTGGCGTGTCACCTGGTCAGGTCTGCCCACGGGAGAGAGGCAGACTCTGGCTACAGGAGAGGGTGGCTTGGAGCAGGGCGAGAGTAAGATCGCAGAGACAGATGGAGGAGAGAACTGGCGCTGAGTGCGAAAGATTGACCTTCCCAGCCGATGTTGTAGTTCAGATAAAGAGTCCTGAGAGCGGGACTGGGAGGTGTGCTTTGAGACTGTGAGAAGGGAGGGCCTTGGTTGGGCCTGGTGACGGGTCTGATCTGGGGCTTGAGGGATGGGGAGGCGGCAGTGATGACGCCCAGGCCCCAGGCTTGTGCACTTGGAAGGGGCTGTGGATCTGTGATGTGGGGAACACTGGGAGAAGACTGATTTGGGGCGCTTTGAGGTCTCATGACTTTTCTCAGCATAATTTCAAATGTCTAAAAATAGTAGGAGCTCCCCAACACCCGTCACCCAGAGTTATCAGTTGTGGACATTCTGTCCCATTTGTTCTGATTCTTTCCCTTTCCCTGACACAAGTACACGTATGTGTATGTATATATACGCATATATAATATTTTCTGAGCTGTTTGAGAATGAGTTAGAGCCACTGTATCCTCCACCCCTAAATGCCGCAAGCTGTCTCCTAAGTTGAGCAGTAAGTCTCAGATATTCTGAAAGTTTCAAGAATCGGGAAATTTAGCTCGACGTTTCATCATCTGATCCTGCGTTCAGCTTTGCCGCTGTCTCGGTGTCCTCTGTTGCTTCCTCTTCTCCTCCCAGAGCCACCCGGGACCACGCACCAGGTTTCGCTGGCTCGCCTCTGTCAGCTCTGCAGCCGGGACGGCCTGTCAGCCTGCCCTTGTCCTCACAGGGCTGGGGTGGCGAAGCCTGTGCGCCCTGCCGCGTGCAGGGGTGGGTGCCTCTGACACGTGGCAGAGTCCAGTCACGCAGATCGGGTCCCTGCCTCGGGTGCTGTCTCTCTGCACGAGGAGGCTGGTCCCCGCAGGGCGGCCCTGCCCCCTGCTCCTCTGCCCCCTGCGACTGGGGTCTGGCCGCTGGCAGTGTCCCAGCAGGAGCCCCTAGGTGGTAAGAAGAACCAGTGCACAGAACCCTGCCCCCGACAGGAGCCAGGAGCGGTGGAGGCCCAGGGGCTGAGGCACTTCCCTGCACTTCTCTCTCCCGGCACCTGTTGCCAGCCCGTCGTCTTTGGCTTTCTTCCCTCTTGTCCTCCGACGTCTCCTCTCTTTCCCCTCTCTCCCTCCCCGCACCTCCTCCACCACCCCTTCTCTTCTCCCTGTCTCTCTGGTGGCAGGTGCACCTTGGTGCCCCCTGCCTTCCTGGGGTCCTGGCCCAGGACACCCAGGAGGCACCCAAGTGGAACCACCAGGCAGCCCTGCCGTCTGGTCGCTCACCCTCTGGCCTCCCAGGATCGGATAGCTGGGGGTGGGGGAGACATGGAAGTCCCAGCTCTCAGCATCCCAGGCATGTCTGAGCCTGCAGTGTCTGTCTGTTTCCTTTATTAAAGTGTGTTTTTATCTTAGAAAAACTGTAGGCCACTGATTTTACAGAAGGTCCCTCGATTTGGATCTGTCAAACGCGTCTCCACAATAGAGTCACGTCGTGCAGATCGGGCAGGGCGGCCACAGAAGTGGCGCTGTGTGTCCAGTGGGTCGTGTCAGAGGCACGTGGTGTGCACGCAGTTGGTGAGGTGGACTCTAATCTCTCTCTTTAAAAAGGAAGATTCCTTTTTTTGATCATGCTGTGTCTTTGTTGCTGCCTGCGGGCGCCCTAGGCATGGGGCTCCTCTCGTGGAGCACGGGCTCTCGCTGCACGAGCTTCAGCAGCTGCAGTACGCGGGCGCAGTGGTTGTGTCTCGAGGGCCCTGGAGCGTGCGGGCTTCAGGAGTTGTGCAGGGCTTAGTGGTTCCTCCTCAGCGCGTGGAGTCTTCCCGGACCAGGAGTCGAACCTCTGTCCCCTGCATTGGCAAGTGGGTTCTTACCTACTGTGCCACCGGGCAGCTCCAGACTTTGACCTCTTGCTTCAGGTGGTATCTGCTACTTTTCTCCACTGTGAAGTTATTATTTTCCATTTTTAATTTAGAAGCAATTTGCGGGGAGATAATTTGAAACATCCTGTTCATCAAACTTCGGGCCACTGACTTAGCGCCCACAGTGATTCTTGCTTGAGTCCGTTATTTCCCCGTTTACTGTGTCCCAGTCTTAGTTGGTATTCTGCTGTGAGGGAGAGTTTCCCTTCTTTCTCTTTCTCCATTTATCCGCTTCCATCAGGGTGGAGATTCTCGTTTACTCAGGTGGGTCAGACTTGTTTGCTGTCATTGTTTGTTCAATGTCCAGATTGTCTTAGGTTTGGCTGATGGGCGTCTCCGTCCGTCGCATCCTGCGAGCTGACACGGTCCTCTCCTCTGTCGGCTCTGACACTTCCTGGCACGCGCACGCACGCACGCATTCTTAGCTGAGCGTGTGCTCTGCTGGTCCAGCTCAGGAGGAAGCAGCCGTGTCTTGAGGAGCCCCAGTTGCTTTTGTGGGAGGGTCTTCGAGACCAGGGTGGAGGCGTGCTCTTGTAGCTGCTGAGGTTCGGCAGACGCGACCTGCGGCTCGGGTGCTCTGTCGCCGTCACAGCCGCGTGCCAGTCGGCATGTGCTCACACTGACTCTTCCCATCGGAGGCCGGCTGCACGGAGCTCGCCCTCACCTTCCCCTCGCCCTGCGCGTTACTGCCCCCGTCGCCCAGGAACCTGGCTCTGGTCTTGGGGTTGAGGTTCCCCTGCGTCCTGGAGGCTAGTGAGGATCTGCAGCTCGGAAGAGGCCCTTGTGTCTCTCAGGGCAGCGGGAGGGGTGGGGTGGGGACTTCACACCTGGGGTGCACCGTGGAGGGACGGGGAGCCCCTGCCCGTGCTGGACACCCAGATGGGCGCCCATCTGGGTGCTGATGCTGAGGATGGGGAAGGGCCTGCTCTCCTGGAGGCTGCATTGTGGAGGGAATAGCAGACCCAGATATCATGGGACAGCAGTCATGAGAACAGGATGACCGATGGGAAGGGGGGCCTGGGGATGATGGCTCACAGCTCCTGTGGGAGGGTGAGGGCCGACTGGGTGGCGTGGAACCCAGAGACTCAGTGTCTATGGCACACCGGCTGGCCCAGAGGGGTGGAGATTGAGGTCCAGAACCGGGGAGGCAGACACCTGACACCCGTGGGCAGCGGGGGGCGGCCTGAACTCGGGGAGGGGGTGACTGCACTCAGGGCCACCATCAAGTAAGACAGGGCTCCGGAGCGCCAGCCTTACCCACTCTGCCACGCTGCCTCCTGCTGCTGGTGAAGCAGGCTAACGTAGAACCACTCAGGTTCCGAGCGGGAATGCTGCTGCAGAAGCCAGGTGGCCTAGAGGGAATTCTCAGGGCGTTCAGAGCAGGTAGGAGTAAATTGGGATTGCTAGTGCAGAATCTGGGACTTGAGGGGAAATTTGAAATCTGTGCATATCTTTAGAACAAGACCAATGACTAATATTTTACAAAGTAACGTTTTCAACCATCAGATGTCCATTGCGGGCTCCCGGTGCACTGGGGCACTGAGCTGCTGCCTTGTGAGTGGTGGGAATAAGAGGCGTGGGCCTGGGTGAGTCCCTCCTTGTTAGCAGTGGATTTAGCAACTATTCGTCGTTTTGATGGGCAGACTCTTTGTAACTTAATCTTGGATTACTAGTACTAGGATTTTTTTTTCCTTTAACATTACTGATCATTTTAGTGTTTTTTGGTTGATTTAGAGTTCAAGCTCTAGGGTTTACTTTCACTTGGAGTTTTTGATACTCACAGATTCTGTCTTAGTAATTGTCTTAGACACAGTTTTTAGATTTGGAAATTAAGGCAGCATTCCCCTGGCTGAGTAGTGACATTTCTGAAATGCACTCCCCTCACCGGTTTACTAGTGCTGACTCAGCTCTGTGGGGAAGGGCCCTGAGCAAGACCATTGCTGTGCTCTCTGCCCGTGCCCAAGCCACTCAGGTGGAGTTTCAAAGCTTTGCTCTAGCCAGGATTTATTTATAGTAACATGAGCGTGGTAGGTTCTCGCTTAAGTCCTGGTACACAAGAAAAACTTGTCTCTTCCCCTTTGCAGTTATGGGAGTGGAGTTTCAGTTTTCTCAAGTGTTAATTTCTTATCTTCTTGTACTCTGGAGATGAGGGGGAAGGTGAAGCTTATCTTTGATTTTGCCTATTTATTTTCTAATATGCAGTTTCAGTTCATTTGTTTTAAAATGTGATACAACTCCAGATTGTTGTTTTAAAGAACGACAGTTTTGTACTGTTTGCAAAATGATAGACATTTTTGACGTTGTCTTTTCAGCATATACAGTTCTTGAAGTCTTGTTCTTAAAAGTGACCTACTTTATAATACTCAGTACGCAGTTTTGCATTCTTTAGGGATGGAGTGATGTGTTTTTGTCATTTTCTTAAAACATTCTTGAGACTTCCTATGGCTCCTTTCCCTTTTCCTTGAGTTGAAATTTTTTGAAACTTACACTTTCATAACTTACACTTGTCGATACATCATAACACAATGAAAATAGCCCCTAAGCTGTCCTCTTCCACCTTCCAGTTTGGTGATCCTGGCAGACCATTGTTATTTTTTAATCTGTTTAGCTACATGGTTTAGAGTTAAGACTCTGTATTTGTCAGCTATATACCTTTGGCACGATACCTGTCTTGAGTTCCTCATATGTAAAGCAGGGACAAGAGAATTGTTCGTATTAAAGACAGAATGCATGCACGGTGCTTCCACAGAAAAGCCCTTATTGAGCCTTCAGTCCAGTCGCTCAGTCGTGTCCAACTCTCTGTGACCCCATGAATCGCAGCACACCAGGCCT
>SJYA01009266.1:0-15189 GCA_006410615.1 Neotragus moschatus
ATATATTATATATAATTATATAATAATTATAAAACATATACTTATATAACATAATTATAATATATTCATATAATATGTTATATTATTATATAATTATTTTTCTTGTATTCCTGGTCTAATCTCTAGACCTACCTTTATTCTTGCTGAAATTTTTTTTCAGTAGTTCGTTTAGTGAGGTTATATGGGAATAAGCTCTCTTAATCTTTTTCATCTTCAATGACTTTTGTTGGCACTTACTTTTAAAAGATAATAAGGATAGGTATAAAGTGTTGGGATTGATACATAAATCCCCTCACCACCTTGATATTAGGGCATGGTCATCTGAAGACACTAAGTTTTGAGTCCATTGGGCAAGTGCAGTTTCAAGGATAAGAGTTTGTGTTCTGGTTTCAGGGTCCATCATCCTGACCTCAGATGTGGGCTCTTGTACACTCCAGTATGTGTCTTGTATAAGATATTGATCCTCTGGTTACTTACAGATGAAATGAAGATAATCATAAGTGAGCGTTATATCAAGTACTTTTTGTTTATGATTCCACTGATTCTTTTTCACATAGTCACAACCATTTTTATCTTTTACAGATGATGGAACTAAGACCCTAAACAATCAAATGACTTGAGAATGGTGACATCATGATTCATCTGCATAGGTGCCAGTCTTCAAACATAAATACCTAAGCTGTACTCTTTTCTTGTAGTGCAATATCACATTCCATGTAGAATCATTTTGATACTTAAATAAAATAATCAGTCTGAAGTGCTAAGTCTAGTGTCTGACTTATGTGTTTGGTTCATGTTATCACTTATTAGTTTCCTCCTTTGTTGATCACATCTGTCCCGCTTTAGAGAATCCTCCTACTTCACTTGGCTGTCATGAGAATGTTCATGTGTCAGCTGGCATGCTGGCTCAGGAGGTTCCTCAACCTTTTACTTCTCAAGGAGCTACAAGCAGTTCCACTTCCCATGCAAAGCTTGGGGGAAGTGCCCCTTTCTCCTTCTGGAACACACACTGTACCACGCTACTGAAGCATCTGTATTTGTATCCAGAGCATCATAAAACTCCCTTCTCAGTGGCACCATCAACTTCAACCTCTGACCCTTCTCTCTACATAAATGTTCAAGTCATATACATGGGAGGACATATACATGGGAGGTCATATACAAGTCATATATATGGGACAGGTTGAGGACAGATACCAATTCATTGTCCTGCACGTGCACTACTTCTCTCTTGCCTCTGTTTCCCTCAGATTTCACTTGTCTCTCCATCCCACTTCCAGCCACTGATCTTCTCAATCACAAACTTTATCAAATCCAATTTAGTTTACCGTTCTGGAATAGTGAAAGCCAGGGCAGAGCTTCAACTGTTTAAGAGAACAGGGGCCTAAGACCTGAGTCAGAGATAAAGAGGAGCAGAAGGCTGAGGCAAGACGTGACACCAACACTGGAGCGGAAGGGCCTCTATGAGGCTATGCCAGAGGAAGGCTAGATTGTTCTAGATTGGGACAAGGAAAGATCAGCTGAAGGGAGAACCTAGTGTTAGGTGGAGAGAAAAAGTGATCCCACCCTAGACCATCCCCTATGGGCCCCTTCGTGGGTATGGAGGGTGAGGAGTTCCCATAGCAGTCTGTCCTGGGTCAGAGTCACTGACTGTGAATGATAGACACTGGGCAGACAAAATATGACCCTGTTGCTTAGGGTTGAAACCTAGCATTTGTTTCTTATAGCCATCAGGAGATGGCAGCACCAGGGGACTGAGTGGGTTGGCTGTGGCCCAGACTCCTTCTCATTCCCCTAGCAGAGATCAGATACTTTCCCTCAGCTCAGGGCCTCAAGATATGATAGGTGATTCAGGGGACGCAAGCCAAATTCCATAGGCTTAAGTGCAAGGGGAGTGTCTAACATAACGTAAGAGACCCTGGCATCATGGGGTGGCCCTCCTGGATGAGGCAAGTGCTGGCCTGGGTTAGGGGTCTTCACTGCTGCTTCTTTGACATGGTCTCCTATGAAGATGATTCCTGGACTTCTGTATGTGAGATTCTCAGAGGCTTCAGGTTTATTATCAGAAACATTGCGTTATGTATTCTATTTTGCCTGTTTTTTCTCTTTCACATGAGAGTAATAGCTTATGGTGAACAGTGCCAGTATTCATGGTCTCTACAGGAGAAAATTTCACTCCAGGACCCAAAAGATGTGGTCTCAGTCACTCAGAGCTTTGTGTAACAAAGTTTAATTAGAGTGAAAAGTATAGAGAAAGCCTCCAGCAAAAGGCACTGGAAGGGAGTAGGAGAGTACCCCACCTCACTACTTCAAGCAGGGAATTATATACTTTTCAAACTGGCTGCTGAGAATAGATGGAATACTTCAAGGTTGTGAGAGTTCCATTAGACCCTTTCCCAAGGTGTATATCCTGAGATAACTTCAGTACAAGTTTAGCCAGAAAGAATGAGTTCTGGGCAATGTGTTTCTGGGTGAGATATTCTGTTGCTGAGAAACAGGTTCCCAAGCAAGATTGTTACACTTATAATTATTAGCATAGAGTCAAAGAAAAGCATTTCCATAAGTAAGACATTGTGCTGTGTAGTCATTACTCCTGGACCTAAAGAAAGGCCAGTTTTCAGGCAAGATACAGTTGCCAAAGGCTTAAGGAAAGCATGAGGGAAAATATTCACCTTCTCCTTAAAGAGTGCTAAGCTTTAACTCTCTCATGAGGCAGGCTCTGCCTCTTTCCTAAGGATGTGGGGGAATTTCATTTGTATTTGTCATCTTGTAAATCGAGGAGTCCATAGACAAGTGACTGGATAGGGAAAGGTGGACAGGAGCCAGGTAGAAGATGGAAGCTTGAGGACCCATGATTCTTTCCCTATGAGACCAGTGGAGTCAAAAGAGGTGAACGCCCCTTTGAAAATGCAGTTAAAAAAAATCTTTCCCCTCATCTCCCTGACATTATCCTATGTTAATGATATTCTCCTATGAATGTACGTGTATTAACATAAATGGCACATAGAAAAAGCGGGCACCTTACAAAAATAGGATATAAAGTATGCAGTTCTATGCATCTTACTTTTCTTAACAACAACAGTTCAGTGCAGTTCAGTTGCTCAGTTGTGTCCAACTCTTTGGGACCCTGTGGACAGCAGCACTCCAGGCTTCCCTGTCCTTCACCAACTTCCAGAGCTTGCTCAATCTCATGTCTGTTGACTCAGTGTGATGCCATCCAACCATCTCATCCTCTGTTGTCCTCTTCTCCTTTGTCATATTTAAGAATGAATCAGCCAACAGGGTCTAGTACATTCCTTTTAAGATCCTGTCCTGTGAGGCATCTAACCCTAAGGGCTAACCCCAATGTGTAAAATCTAAGGTCCTAGCCATGAGGCCTTACCCCAAACCCTAACTCCAGCCCTAACACTAGGGTCCTCACTAGAACCCTAATCCCCAGGCCTTAATCCTGTAAAACCTAATGCTGACTCTGAGGCCCTAATCCACGTGGAAATAAGCTGCAATGCACTCAACTCCTCACTATTAAAAAAAAATTATTGGAGTATAGTTGATTTACAACAATTATTAGTTTTAGGTGTACAGCAAAGTGAATTAGTTATACATATACATGTCACCTCTTCTTCAGATTCTCTTCCAATACAAGATATTATAGAAATATTGAGTATAATTTTCCATGCTATGCAGAAGGTCCTTATTATCTATTTTACTATTTTATATACAATAGCATGTATATCTTAATCCCAGTATCTTAATTGATCACTCCCCCCCCCCACCATTTTTCTCCTTTGGTAACTATAAGTTTGATTTTGAGATCTGTGAGTTGGTTTCTGGTTTGTAAATAAGTACATTTTTATCAGTGGTTATTGCATTCCACTTATAAGTGATATCATATGATATTTATCTTTCTCTGTCTGACTTACTTCACTTAGTATAATAATCTCTAGGTCCATCCATGCCTTTTGGTTGTAGCACTTAATCCATTTACATTTGAGGTTAACTACTGATATGCAGAGTAGTACATCATGAGAAATGCTGAGCTGGATGATTCACAGGCTGGAATCAAGATTGCTGGGAGAAATATCTAACAACCTCAGTTATGCACAAGATACCACTCTACTGGCAGAAAGTGAAGAGGAGCTAAAGAGCCTCTTGATGAAGGTGAAAGAGGAGAGTGAAAAAGCTGGCTTAAAACTCAACACTCAAAAATCTAAGATCATGGTATCTGGTTCCATCGCTTCATGGCAAATAGCCGAGGAAATAGTGGAAGCATTGACACACTTTATTTTCTTGGGCTCCAAAATTACTGCAGATGGTGACTGCAGCCATGAAATTAAAAGACACTTGCTCCTTGGAAAAAATGCTATGACAAACCTAGACAGCATATTTAAAAGCAGAGACATCAGTTTGATGACAAAAGTGCATATAGTTAAAGCTATGGTTTTTCCAGTAGTCATTTATGGATGTGACAGTTGGACCATAAAAAAGTTGAGAGCTGAAAAACTGATGCCTTTGAATTGTGGTGCTGGAAAAGACTTCTGAGAGTCCCTTGGACTGCAAGGAGATCAAACCAGTCAATATTGACACTGAATATTTATAGAAAGGACTGTGACTGAAGCTGAAACTCCAGTACTTTGACCATCTGATGCAAAGAGTTGACTCATTAGAAAAATCCCTGATGCTGGGAAAGATTGAAAGCCAAAGAAGAGGGCAGCAGAGAATGAGATGGCTAGACGGTATCACCAACTCAGTGGACACAGATTTGGGCAGACCCTGGGAGACAGTGGAGGACAAGGAAGCCTCGTGTGTTGCAGTCCATGGGGTCACAGAGAGTTGGACATGACTTAGTGGCTGAACAACACCAATGTTCCTATTGCCGTTTTTTAAATTGTTTTGGGTTTGTTTTGTTAGGTTTTTTTTTTTCCCCCTTTTCTTCTTTTGTTCTCATGATTTGATGACTATTTTTTAGTATTGCATTTGGGTTGCTTTTTCTGTTTTGTGTGTGTTTATCTGTTGTGATTTTATAGTTTGGAATTCCCATGAGGTAAGACATAGCATACAAGGTTGTTTTAAGTTGTTGATCTGTTAATTTTAAATGCATTTCTCACTCCTTGCATTTTTACTCTCCTCAGAGTTACTTGTTTCACTATCATATTTGTGAGGATAATTCCTACTTTTACTGTATGTCTGCCTTTACCAGTGAGCTTTCCTATTTGTGATTTTAGTGTTTCTATTTGTGCCTTCTTTCTTTTCACCAGCTAAACAAGTTCTTTCAACATTTATTGTAAGGCTGCTTTGGTGGTGCTGTATTCTCTTACCTTTCGCTTGACTGTAAAACTTTTTTTCTTTAGCAAATGAATGACAGCCTTTCTGGGTAGCATGTTCTTGGTTGTAGGTTTTTCCATTTCATCACTTTAAATATCATATCCCTCACTTCTGACCTGCTGAGTTACTGCTGAAAAAACACCTGATAACCTTATGGAGATTCCCCTGTATATTATTTGTTGCCTTTCCTTTGCTGTTTTTAAAAAATATTTTTTCTTCATATTTTAATTTTTTTTCAGTTTATTATATGTGTTTCAATGTGTTCCCCCTTGGATTTATTCTGTTTGGGACTCTGTGCACTTCTTGGACTTGAATTTTTCCTGTCTGATATTAAGGAGGTTTTCATCTATGAGCTCCTCAAATATTTTCTCAGACCCTTTGTCTTCTCCTTCTGGGATCCCTATAAAACAAATGTTGCATCTGTTGAATGTCAGATATTGTCCCAGAGGTCTGTGAGACTGTCCTCACTTCTTTTCATTCTTTTTTCTTTATACTGCCTGGTGGCAGTGATTTCCTCTAATTTGTCTTCCAGATCAGTTATTTGTTCTTCTGCCTCAGTTATTTTGCAATGGATTCCTTCTAGTGCATTTTTCATTTCAGTTATAGTGTTATTCATCCGTTCTGTAAGTCTTCTAGTTATTTGTTAAACATTTTTTGTATCTTCTCCACCAGTACTGCCATTCGTTTACTGAGACGATCATCTTGGGATCATCTTCACTGTCATTATTCTGAATTCTTTTTCAAGTAGGTGGCATAACCCTTCTTTATTTACTTGTTCTGCAATTTTATCTTGTTCCTTCATCTGCAGCATGTTTATCTATCATCTTATTTTGTCTTTCTACATTTCTGTTTTCCTTTCCACAAGCTACAGGGTTGTGGTTCCTTTCTTCCTGGTGTCTGGAGCCTGGTGGGTGAGGTTGGCCCATCAGCTTGTGTAGGTTTCCTGGTGGGAGGGGCTGGTGCTTGCCTTGTGATTGGCTTCCTGGTGGGAGGAACTAGTGCTTGCCTTCTGATTGGCCCCCTGGCGGGAAGAACTAATGCTTGCCTTCTGATTGGTGGAGCTGGGTCTTGACCCTCTGGTAGGCAGGTCTGTGTCAAGGGGTCTGTTCTGAGGAAACCATGAGTGCAGTATGACTTTAGGCCTTCAGTTGACTGATGGGTGGGGCTCAGTTTCTATCTTGCCAATTGGTTGGCCTGAGGGCTCTTGGGTGGGGCCCTCATAGATAAAATGGGGATCTCTCAGAGGGTCTCCAACTGCTCAATATTCCCTTGGTCTTCTGCCACCAGTGTGTACCTGCAGAGAGCTAGTTAACCTCTATCTGCCTAGGAGATCCTCTAAGATCCGTAGGTATATCTATCCCAGACTCAAACAGGACACACTGGATCCTTCTTCATGAACATTGGTTTGAGTAGAGAGTTTTTTGACTAGTAGTTAGTACAATACCTATAACTAATCTGATTAGGTGAAAATGTACTCTGAGATTACCTCCTAACAAGGAGTTTCGAGCAGCCTGTTTCTTTCAGAAAACTCAGGGGTTAGACAAAAAAAAAAAAAAAAATTTGCTGAACTGAATACAAGAAAGGTAACCAAAGTGTTTTTCAACTAGCTTTTAGTCTACAACTAACTAGCTTCCAGAGGCAGATAATACATCTTTAGCCAAGGGTCTTGGATTTGAAGATTCACACACAGCATGTTTCTGAACAAGATGTCCTGGATTCTTTTTTGTGATCACTGGTTTGAGCAGAAAGTTATGTGACTACCTAGTACCATACCTATAATTGCTTGGTTAGGTGAAAATGTACTCTGAGATGACCTGCTAACAAGGAGTTCCAAGCAGCCTGTTTCTTTCCAAAAATTTAAGTGTTAGACTAAGGAGATTGTAGCAAAAGCAACCAAAGTGTTTCTCAACTACTATTCAGTCTACAACTGACTAGGCTTCTGAGGCAGAAAATACAGCATTAGCTAAGAGGCTCAGATTTCAAGATTCACATGCATCGTGATTTTGAATAGTGTAGAGACTCAAGCAGGACACACTAGATATTTCTTTATGTGAACTGATTTGAGCAGAGTTCTGTGACTAGTTAGTACTATACCTAAAACTAACCTTGTTATGTGAAAATGTACTCTGAGATGACCTCTAACAAGGAGTTCCAAACAGCCTGTTTCTTTCAGAAAATTCAACTGCTAGACTAAGGACTTTTTTGAACTGAATACGACAAAAGTCCCCAAAGTGTTGTTAAACTAGCTATCAGTCTGCAACTAATTGGCTTTCTGAGGCAGATAATACAGCATTAGCCAAGAGGCTCAAATTTCAAGATTCACACACAGTGTGTTTCTGAACAGTGTATAGACTCAAACAGGATGCCCTAGATCCTTCTTCGTGATTACTTGTTTGAGTAGAGAGTTCTGTGACTAGTTAGTCCTATACCTATAACTAACCTTGTTTGATGAAAATGTGCTCTGAGATGGCCTCCTGACAAGGATTCCAAGCAGCCTGATTCTTTCAGAAAATTCAATGGTTAGACAAAGGAAATTTGAACTGAATACAAGGAAAGTAATCAAATTGTTTTTAAACTAGCTATCAGTCTACAACTAACTAGTTTTCCAAGTCAGATAATACATATTTAGCCAAGAGGCTCAGATTTCAAGATTCACACACAGTGTGTTTCCGAACAGTGTAGTTAGCTAAACAGGGCAAATGGATCCTTCTTATGAACACTGGTTTGAGCAGAGAGTGCTCTGAATAGTTAGTACTATACCTATAAATAACCTGGATTGGAGAAAATGTATTCTGAGATGACCTGCTAAAATGAGTTTCAAGCAGCGCGTTTCTTTTTGACAACTTAAGGGTTAGACTAAGGAAGTTGTTGAACTGAATATATCAAAAATAGCCAAAGTGTTTTCAACTAGCTTTTTGTCTACAACAAACTGGTTTTCTTTACCCATAAGGCTCAGCTTTCAAGTTTCAGTTTGTTTTTGAACAAGGCAGAGCCTCAAACAGGATATGATGGATCTTTCTTTGTGAATACTGATTTGAGGAAAGTATACTCTGACTCTTTAGTCCTACACCTATAACTAACTGGTTTGATGTAAATATACTCTGAAATAACCTCCTAAGCAGCCTGAGTCTTACAAAAATTCAAATTCAATGGTTAGACAAACGAACTTTTTGAACTGAATACACCTAGGTAACCAAAGTGTTTTTCAACTAGTTTTCAGTTGACAACAAGCTAGTTTTCTGAGGAAGAAGATACATTGTTAGCTAAAAGGCTCAGATTTCAAAATTAACAGATAGCATGTTTCTGAACAGTGTGGAGTCTCAAGAAGGACACACTGGATCCATCATTGTGAACTCTGATTTAAGCAGATAGTTATGTGACTTCTTATTAATATGCCTATAACTAATCTGGTTTGGTGAAAATGTAGTCTGCAATGACTTCCTAAGAAAGAGTTCCAAGAAACCTGTTTCTTTTGGAAAACTCAAGTGTTAGGCTAAGGAAGTTGTTGAACTGAATAAAACAAAAGCAAGCAATGTGGTTAACTAACTTTCAGTGTACCACTAACTAGTTTTCCTAGACAGAAGATACAGCTTTAGTCCAGAGGCTCAAATTTGAAGATTAACATGTAGCAATGTCTGAGAAGTATAAAGTCTTAAACAGGAGACATGGAATCCTGCTTTGTGAACAATGGTTTGAGCAGAGAGTTTTGTGACTAGTTATTAATATACTTATAACTAACCTTGTTAAGTAAAAATGTACTCCGAGAAGACCTCATAAAAAGGAGTTCCAAGCAGGCTGTTTCTTTCAGAAAATTCAACAGTTAAACTAAGGATGTTGTTGAGCTGAATACAAGAAAAGTAACCAAAGTGTTTTGCAACAGCTTTCTTTCTACAACTAACAAGTTTTCTGAGGCAGGTGATACAGTTTTAGCCAAGAGTCTCTGATTTCAAGATTCACACACACCATTTTTTCTGAACAATGTAGAGGCTCAAACAGGATGCACTGGATCCATCTTTGTGAGCACTGATTTGAGCAGACAGTTCTGTGGCTAGTTAGTACTGTACCTATAACTAACCCAGTTAGGTGGACATGTGCTTTTAGAAGACCTGTTAACAAGCAGTCCCTAGCGGCCTCTGTATTTCAGAAAATTCGATGGTTAGACTTGAACTGAATGCAACAAAAGTATCCAGTGTTTTTCAAGTAGTTTTCAGTCTGCAATGAACCAGGTTTTCAAGGCAGAAAATACATCTTTATCCAAGAGGCTCAGATATCAAGATTTACACATAAGATGTTTCTGATCAGTGTAGAGACTCAAGTAGGATACACTACATCCTTCTTCGTGAACGCAGGTTTAGGTAGTATGACAAGTTAGTACTATGCCTATAACTAATGTGGTTAAGGGAAAATGTACTCTGAGATGACCTCCTAATAAGGAGTCCCAAGCAGCCTGTTTCTTCCAGAAAATTCAAGGGTTAGGCTAACGATGTTGTTGAACTGAATACAACAAAAGTAACCAAAAAGTAACCAAAGTGTTTTATAGCTAGAATTTAGTCAACAACTATTTCCAACAGGGATTATACAGCTTTAGCCAAGAGGTTTGGGTTTCAGGATTCACACACAGCATATTTCTGAACAATGTCGAGACTCAAAAAGGATGCACTGGAACCTTTTTCCTGAACACCGTTTGAACAGAGTTCTGTCACTAGTTAGTACTATAGTTCTAACTAACCTGGTTAGGTGAAAATGTACTCTGAGATAATCTGTTAAAAGGAGTTCAAAAGAGCTTGTTTCTTTCAGAAAACTAACAGGTTAGACGAAGGCAGCTGCAGAACTGAATGTAACAAAAGTAACCAAAGTGTTTTTCAACTAGTTTCAGTCTACAACTACTAACTAGCTTTCTGAGTCAGAACATAGTGTTTTAGCCAAGAGATTTGGATTTCAAGATTCACTCACAGCATGTTTCTGAACTGTATAGAGAGTTATATAGCACACACTAGATCCTTTGTGAACGCTGGTTTTAGCAGAGAGTCCTGTGACTAGTTAGTACATAACCTATTACTAACATGGTAGGGGAAATGTATTCTGAGATGATCTCCTAACAAATAGTTCCAAGCAGCCTGTTTTTTTTTTTTTCCTTAAACTCAACTGTAAGACAAAGGAAGTTGCTGAATTGAATACAACAAAAGGAACCAAAGTTATTTTTCCACTAGCTTTCAGTCTAAACATTTTACCAAGTCAGAAAGTAACAGTTTTAACCAAGAGGATGGGATTTTAAGATTCACAACAGCATGTTTTTGAACAGTGTAGGAACTCAAACAGGATGCCCTGGATTCTTCTTCATGCACACTGGTTTGAGTAGAGGGTTTGTGACTAGCTAATACTATACCTATAACTGACTTGTTTAGGTGAAAATGAATGTTGAGATGACCTGCTAATGGGTTCCAAACAGCCTGTTTCTTTAAGAAAATTCAACTGTTAGACTAAGGACATTTTTGAACTGAATACAACAAAAGTCCCCGAAGTATTTTAAAACTATCTATCAGTCTACAACTAATTAGCTCTCTGAGGCAGATAATAGAGCTTTAGCCAGAGGCTAGAATTTCAAGATTCAAATACAGCATGTTTCTGAAGAATGTAGAGACTCAGGCAGGGCAACTAGATCCTTATCTGTGAACACTGGCTCCAAAATCACTGCAGATGGTGGCTGCAGCCATGAAATCAAAAGACGCTTACTCCTTGGAAGAAAAGTTATTACCAACCTAGATAGCATATTCAAAAGCAGAGACATTACTTTGCTGACTAAGGTCCGTCTAGTCAAGGCTATGGTTTTTCCTGTGGTCATGTATGGATGTGAGAGTTGGACTGTGAAGAAGGCTGAGCGCTGAAGAATTGATGCTTTTGAACTGTGGTGTTGGAGAAGACTCTTGAGAGTTCCTTGGACTGCAGGGAGATCCAACCAGTCCATTCTGAAGATCAGCCCTGGGATTTCTTTGGAGGGAATGATGCTAATGCTGAAACTCCAGTACTCTGGCCACCTCATGCGAAGAGGTGACTCATTGGAAAAGACTCTGATGGTGGGAGGGATTGGAGGCACGAGGAGGAGGGGATGACAGGATGAGATGGCTGGATGGCATCACTGACTCGATGGGCGTGAGTCTGAGTGAACTCTGGGAGTTGGTGATGGACAGGGAGGCCTGGCGTGCTGTGATTCATGGGGTTGCAAAGAGTCGGACACAACTGAGCGACTGAACTGAACTGAACTGATTCCCTAAACTAACCTGGTTATGTGAAAATATACTGAGATGACCTCCTAATCCAAGGAGTTAGAAACAGCTTGTTTCTTTTAGAAAACTCACAGGGTAGCATAAGAAAGTTGCTAAATTGAATACAACAAATGTAACTAAAGTCTTTTGTAACTAGCTTTCTGTCTACAACTAACTAGCTTTCCAAGGCAGATAATACAGCTTCGGCCATGAGGCTCAAATTTCAAGATTCACACACAGTGTGTTTCTGAACAATGCAGAGACTCAAACAGTACACGCTGAATCTTTCTTTGTGAACACTGCTTTGAGCAGGAGTACTGTGACTAGTTACAGTAGTATAGTATAAGTTATATAAGTATAGTTATAAGCATATAAATATAGTTAGTAGTATATCTATAACTAAGTTATTTGATGAAACTGTACTCTCTGATGACCTCCTAACAAGGACTTCCAAGCAGCCTGATTCCTCCAGAAAATTCAAAGATTAGACTAAGGATATTGTTGAACTGAATACAACAAAATTAACGAAAGTGTTTTTCAACTAGCAATCAGTCTACAACTAACTAGCTTTCCGAGGTAGATATTAGAGCTTGAGCCAGAGGCTTGGATTTCAAGACTCAAATACAGCACATTTCTGAACAATGGAGAGAGTCAAACAGGACCCACTGGAATCCTCTTCATGAACACTGGTTTGAGGAGAGAGTTCTGTGATTAGTTAGTACTATTCATACAACTAATATGACTAGGTGAAAATGTATTCAGAGATGACTTCCTAACAAGGAGTTCTGGCAGCTTGTTTATTTCAGGAAACTCACAGGTTAGACTAAGGAAATTTCTGCACTGAATACAACAAAAGTAATCAATGTGTTTTTCAACCAGCTTTCAGTCTACAACTAACTCGCTTTCTGAGGCAGAAAATACACCTTTATCCAAGAGATGTATTTCACCATTAGGTGAAAATGTCCTCCGCGATAACCTTCAAACAAGGATTTCCAAGCAGCCTGTTTGTTTCAGAAAACTCAAGGATTAGAATAAGGATGTTGAACTGAATGCAAAAAAGTAACAAAAGTGTTTTTCAACTAGCTTTCTGTCCATTACTAACTGGCTTTTCAAGGTAGATAATACAAGTTTAGCAAAAAGCTTCAGATTTCATGATTCATACACAGCATATTTATGAACAATGTAGAGATTCTAACAGGATGTACTGGAACCTTCTTCATGAACACTGGTGTGACCAGAGAGTTCTGTGACTAGTTAGTACTATACCTATAACTGACCTGGTTAGGTGAAAACTTATGCTGCAATAACATTCTAATAAAGATTTCCAAGCAATCTGTTTCTTTCAGAAAATTCAACAGTTGACTAAAGAAGTTGTTGAACTGAACACAACAAAAGTAACCAAAGTGTTTTTCCACTAGAATTCAGTCTACAACAAAATAGTTTTCTGAGGCAGAAAACACAGCTTTAACCAGGAAGATCAAATTTCAAAATTCACTCACAGCATGCTTCTGAACTGTGTAGAGACTCAAATATTACACACTAGATCCTTCTTTGTGAACTGTGCTTTGAGCAGAGTTCTGTGACTAGTTAATACTCTATCTCTAACTAACCTCAGGTTAAATCTACTCTAAGATAACTTCCTTACATGGAATTCCAAGCAGCCTGTTTCTTTCAGAAAACTCAAGGGTTAGACTGAAGAAGTTGTTGAACTGAGTACAATACATATATAACCAAAGTATTTTTCAACTAGCTTTCAGTCTACAACCATCTTGCTTTCCAAGTCAGATAATACAGCTTTAGCCAAGAGACTCAGATTTCAAGACTCACACAACATGTTTCTGAACAATGTAGAATCTCAGAAAAGATGCTTGTGTCCTTCTTCATGAACAATGGTTTGAGCAGATAATTCAAGGGTTTGATTCAGGAAGTTGTTGAACTCAATACAACAAAAGCAACTAAATTGTTTTTCAACAAGTTTTCAGTCTACTAACTAGCTTTTCGAGGCAGAAAAGCTTTAATCAAGGTGCTTGGATTTCAAGATTCACTCACAGCATGTTTAAGAAATGTGCAGAGGTTCAAATAGGACACACTAGATCCTTCTTTGTGAATCCTGGTTTAGGCAGACAGTTCTGTGACTAGTTAGTAGTATACCTATCACTAACCTGATTAAGTGAAAACGTTCTCTGAGACGACCTCCTAACACAGAGTTCCAAGCAGCTAATTTCTTTCAGAAAACTCAATGCTTAGATTAATAGTTGTTGAACTGAATAAAACAAAAGCAAACAAAAATGTTTTTAAATTAGCTTTCAGTCTACATTAAGATATCTTTCCGAGGCAGATAATATTGCATTAGCCAAGAGACTCGGACTTCAAGATTCACTCACAGCATGTTTCTGAACAGTGTAGGGACTCAAATAGGATCCATTGTATCCTTCTTCGTGAACACTGTTTGAATAGAGAGTTCTGTGACTAACTAGTACTTGTCAGGGAATGTTTAACAGGAGGATTCCTGTGTGCTGCTTTCTGTCTTTCATAAATCCTCTGTTCCTTATCAGTTCCAGATAATGGCAATGAGTGGAGCAGCACACTGCTCCCAGGACTGAGGTCATGAGATGAAATGCATGCGTGGATTTCTTTCAGTAAACATCCTCCTTATGACAAAACTGCTTAGTCATGACCCTCTTTCTTGAGATATGGATTGTCTTCTGACCTTATGACCATTGCTAATTCCTTGTTTCCTTGATAACAGTTGCTGTACATTTGGTTTTCTGATCTTTATCATTGTTGAAAGAGATTCCTTGTACAACATCCTATAAATACTCACAAAAGGATCATTAAAACACCCTTGCTCCACCAGAGACTTGGGTCCCCATGTCTTTTTCTCTTTCTCTCCCTCTGGCTAATTCTCTGGAGCGTGGAAACCCACTGAGCTCACTCTCCTGCCTGGCTTTTCAAGAACNTGAAAGAGATTCCTTGTACAACATCCTATAAATACTCACAAAAGGATCATTAAAACACCCTTGCTCCACCAGAGACTTGGGTCCCCATGTCTTTTTCTCTTTCTCTCCCTCTGGCTAATTCTCTGGAGCGTGGAAACCCACTGAGCTCACTCTCCTGCCTGGCTTTTCAAGAACTCCTTGAGAGGATGCCTTGTGCCTTTGTGAGCAGTGGAAGCCCTGTTCTAGGGTTTTCTTGGTTCTCTGCATAAACCAGGGAATACTAGCTTCTTTCTCTCTTTCACTTTCTTATCATCGACTCCTGACCACCAGGTTCCAGTCCATTAAAAAACCCACAACAAGTACTATACCTATAACTAAGTAAGATGGCCTGCTAACAAGGAGTTCTAAGAAGCCTGTTTCTGTCAGAAAACTTAAGGGTTAGACTAAGGAAGTTTTTGAACTGAATATAAAAAAAGCACCCAAAGTGTTTTTCAGCTACTGTTCAGCTACAACTAACTACCTATCCAAGCCATAAAATACGGCTTAAACTAGAGGCTTGGATTTCTTTCTTTTTTTTAAATTATAAGACAATTTTAAAATAATTTTTATTTTTAAGATTTAGCATCCTCATTGACAATACAGAAACAGTCCGTGCTCTTTGGATA
>SJYA01009267.1:0-14933 GCA_006410615.1 Neotragus moschatus
TTGTGTTAATTTCTGCTGTATAGCAAAGTGACTGTTACATACATGTATACATTCTTTTCATTAGGGTTTATCCCAGAATATTGAATATGGTTCCCTGTGCTGTGCAATAGAACCTTGTTGTTTCTCCAGTCTATATATAGTAGTTTACATCCACTAACCCCCAAGGGCTGCCCTGGTGGCTCAGTGGTAAAGAATCTGCCTGCAGTGCAGGAGACCCAGGTTCAATCCCTGGATTAGAAAGATCCCTGGAGAAGAGAATGGCTACTCACCTCAGTATTCTTCCCTCGAGAACTCCATGAACAGAGGAGCTTGGTGGGCTACAGTCCATGGGGTCACAAAGAGTCAGACACAACTGAGTGACTGACACCCCGAATTCCCAGTCCATCCCTTCCCCCTCTTCTCCCTTGGCCACCAGGAGTTTGTTCTCTGTGCTGTGAATCTGTTTCTGTTTTCTAGATAAGTTCAGTTGTGCTATATTCTATGTAATTTTTATTTTCCTATTTATTTGTTTATTCCTTTGGCTGTGCTGGGTCTTCATTGTGGCACACAGGCTCCCCATTGCTTCACAAGGGCTTTCTCTAGTGGAGGTGCACTCCCATGTCACTGTGGTGCCTCCTGCTGTTCAGAGCACAGGCTGCAGAGTATGAGGGCTTCAGTAGTTGCGGCAGGTGGGCTTAGTTGCACTGCGGCATGTGAGCTCCCAGTTCCTGGACTAAGGATTGAGCCTGTGTCCCCTGCATTGGCAGGTGGGTTCCCAACCTCTGGGCCACCAGGGAAGCCCCTGTGCCGTGTAGATTCCATGGACAAGTGATACTTGTCCATGAAAAGCATATGATACTTTTCTTTCTGCTTCTGACTTACTTCACTTAGTATGATAATCTCTAGTGGCATCCGTATTGCTGCAGATGGCATTATTTCATTCTTTTTCATGGCTGACTAGTATTCCATTATATATATTTATGTATATATCTTCTTTATTCTTCTGTCAGTGGACTTTTTGGTTATTTCCATGTCTTGGCTACTGTGAATGTGCTGCTATGAATGTAAGAGGTGCATATATCTTTTTGAATTAGAGTTTTCTCTGGATATATTTCCAGGAGTAGAATTGCTGGATCATATGGCAACTCTATGTTTAGTTTTCTGAGGAACCTCCATACTATTTTCCATTGTGGCTGCACCAACTTGCATTCCCACCAACAGTGGAGTGTAGGGTTCCCTTTTTTCTCCACACTCTTCAGCAATTATTATTAGTAGGTTTTTTTAATGTTGGCTATTCTGACCAGTGCGAGGTTGTGCTTCCTTGTAGTTTGAATTTGCATTGCTCTGATAGTCATTGATGTTGAGCATCTTTTCCTGTGCCTATTGGCCATCTTTATGTCTTCTTTGGATTATGGGCACACGTGGGAATGAAATAAGGAGCAAACTGTAAACATTCTAGACGCAGTAAGGCTTTTAGAAAGTCCCTTGTAGAGTTTACTATTGCTGGTTTTTTTTCTCATTCCATAGCTACATCTTCTCTTATTTGACATCATTTACTATTTTCTTGAGTATTAAATTTCCATATACTTAAGGTAGAAAATGTGTAAAAAATATAAGATAAAAAAATATGGATAACTCAGTCTTATCACTAAGTTAACCATTCTTAGCATATTTTCTGCCCTTTTTCTATACCTGTTTTTTTCTTTTTATTAGTCATCCAGAATTGGGGAAAATGCCAAATATAGTTTTATTGATGTGGGCTTTTTCATTTGATATTATTGAGTGACACAGGACTGGTCTCACAGATGATCTTCAGAACTGTGATACTTTGGGATTTCCCTGGTGGTCCAGTGGTTAGGACTCAGTGCTTCCTAACCACTGTAGGGGGCACGAGTTCAATTGTGGTTGTGGAACTAAGATCCTATAAGCCATGTGGCATGGCCATGAAGAAAAAATTAATACTCTATTGATTGTGTAATATATTGGGGTATGGATTTTCATCTCTGATGTAACTATTACTCCCTCAGACATTGTGTCAGACATTGAAATTATTTATCATTGTTGCAAGTAACTTTGCAAGATTTGTACCTCAGTCTTCATCCAGCCATGGTTGATCCCTGTAGGGACCTATAGGTGGAATAATGTGGAATACTGGGTGGAGGGCGTGGATTTCCAGGGTTGTTGCGTGTGTGACACGTGTCACTTTGCAGCAGGCATGTCTGTCTTGCTGTACTTCTGCCAACATTGAGCACTGTACCGACTTTTGATAAACATGTTGCTTTGCTTTGCTTTGCATTTTTAAGGTACTAAGGTTAAAATATTTTCAGTTGTTGGGTATTTTTAAACATCTAAGTTCGTTCATTTCCCCATCTTTTTCCTTTTAGCTTAAAGAGATCTTTTGTAAGGTAAATAACTTTAAAAAGAAATCTTATTGATTCCATGTCTCAGTTTATCACTTTGGTCATTTCCTTTATTTCTTTTTTTAACATTGTAAAAGTCTGTCCCTATTGTAAGTTAATATAAAATTGTACCTATATGTTACTTCTTTGTGCTTTTAAAAAAAACATCTTTAAAATCCATCTGGATTTATCTGGAATGAAATATTCAATGAGACTCTCAATTGATTTTCTTCCAAATACTTAGCCGGTTTTTCAAAACCATCTGTTATTAAGTCATTTCTCATTAGTTTATTATGCTAAATTTATTTTATTAAAAAACACATGTGTGTATAATGCTTTAGGGCTGTCTGTTCTCTCCCATTGATCTGATGCTTGCATCAGTACTCTGGTAATTGCTTGTGTTGTTATTCTTTCAAACAGTGCCTTATCCATTCTTGTTTGCTCATTCTTCCAAATTGTGGTGATATTGGTGGTAATAGTAACGGTGGTGAACAGTGACCAGGTGCAGATTGTGCTCCAGACACTAACTCATTTCATCCCTCAGGCAAATCTGTCACTGTTTTCTGTTTTACAGATGAGAGGAAACAGGCACAGCATAGAAGGTTTGCCCGATGACAAACAGCTTATAAGCAGCAGAACTGGCATGCGTTGGACTCCACTACAGAGTCTTATATGGAGTGATTGAACTATGCAAAACTATAGTTACTTTGATATACAGAACTTGCTAATCTTCCAGACAGTTTTCATTCTCCACAGCCAAAAACAGAGTATCATTCTCTTTCTAGCTCTTCTTTTAAAAAAAAATGTTGTGAGGTTTTTTCATAGATCNTATTGATTGTGTAATATATTGGGGTATGGATTTTCATCTCTGATGTAACTATTACTCCCTCAGACATTGTGTCAGACATTGAAATTATTTATCATTGTTGCAAGTAACTTTGCAAGATTTGTACCTCAGTCTTCATCCAGCCATGGTTGATCCCTGTAGGGACCTATAGGTGGAATAATGTGGAATACTGGGTGGAGGGCGTGGATTTCCAGGGTTGTTGCGTGTGTGACACGTGTCACTTTGCAGCAGGCATGTCTGTCTTGCTGTACTTCTGCCAACATTGAGCACTGTACCGACTTTTGATAAACATGTTGCTTTGCTTTGCTTTGCATTTTTAAGGTACTAAGGTTAAAATATTTTCAGTTGTTGGGTATTTTTAAACATCTAAGTTGTTCGTTCATTTCCCCATCTTTTTCCTTTTGGCTTAAAGAGATCTTTTGTAAGGTAAATAACTTTAAAAAGAAATCTTATTGATTCCATGTCTCAGTTTATCACTTTGGTCATTTCCTTTATTTCTTTTTTTAACATTGTAAAAGTCTGTCCCTATTGTAAGTTAATATAAAATTGTACCTATATGTTTNCATTTCCCCATCTTTTTCCTTTTAGCTTAAAGAGATCTTTTGTAAGGTAAATAACTTTAAAAAGAAATCTTATTGATTCCATGTCTCAGTTTATCACTTTGGTCATTTCCTTTATTTCTTTTTTTAACATTGTAAAAGTCTGTCCCTATTGTAAGTTAATATAAAATTGTACCTATATGTTTCTTCTTTGTGCTTTTAAAAAAAACATCTTTAAAATCCATCTGGATTTATCTGGAATGAAATATTCAATGAGACTCTCAATTGATTTTCTTCCAAATACTTAGCCGGTTTTTCAAAACCATCTGTTATTAAGTCATTTCTCATTAGTTTATTATGCTAAATTTATTTTATTAAAAAACACATGTGTGTATAATGCTTTAGGGCTGTCTGTTCTCTCCCATTGATCTGATGCTTGCATCAGTACTCTGGTAATTGCTTGTGTTGTTATTCTTTCAAACAGTGCCTTATCCATTCTTGTTTGCTCATTCTTCCAAATTGTGGTGATATTGGTGGTAATAGTAACGGTGGTGAACAGTGACCAGGTGCAGATTGTGCTCCAGACACTAACTCATTTCATCCCTCAGGCAAATCTGTCACTGTTTTCTGTTTTACAGATGAGAGGAAACAGGCACAGCATAGAAGGTTTGCCCGATGACAAACAGCTTATAAGCAGCAGAACTGGCATGCGTTGGACTCCACTACAGAGTCTTATATGGAGTGATTGAACTATGCAAAACTATAGTTACTTTGATATACAGAACTTGCTAATCTTCCAGACAGTTTTCATTCTCCACAGCCAAAAACAGAGTATCATTCTCTTTCTAGCTCTTCTTTTAAAAAAAAATGTTGTGAGGTTTTTTCATAGATCTTTTTTATTTGCTGCTGCTGCTGTAATTAGGATTGACTTTCAGTTTCCTAAGGATCAAGGCTGTTAGGATAATGCTGGCCTTTTGTGTAATAGTCTACTTGACAGCCATCCTGAATGCTGTATTAGAATTTGATGCAATATAGGATTTAACATTTTGTGTATCTCCTACTCACACACACACACAAAAAGATAGTAGTAGATCATAAGGTTTTGAAGAACAGGAGACGTCTACTCAAAACCTTATTTTATAGGATGAACAATCTCATTTTTTTTAAAGATCCAGGGACGGAGTAATGAGTTACAATCAGAAGATCCACATGGTTTGAATGTTTTCCTGTTTGTTCAAAATGTGGCTTTCAATGTATATTTCTATTTGTGAGCAGGATCTGCTTTTGATTCTGAAATAAGAATCTGCTTCAGATCTTTGAAACTTCATTTGAAGGTGAGAGATCAACTCCCTATGGAAAGGTTCTTTTTTTTTTTTTTTTTTACAAAATCAGTTGACCTGGAAATGCTGCTTAGTATTTCTGGCCACTGAGCTTTAGAAAGAATTTAGAAAAATTAAGTTCTGGTCAGTATATCCATTCTTGTAAGGCTGACAAGAGCCCAACACTGCTTTAGCATTTCCTTCACTATTAGCAAGCTTGGCATCTGTGTCTTGGTTCCTCCTTACTTTCTATTTCTGTATCTCATGATCTTACATATATATGACAAAATCATCAAGGGGAATTAAAAGCTATCTGGTACAAACATAAAAAGGCAAAAATTGTCAGTAAATCATTCCTGCAGTGAGTCAAGCTAGAAGATGAGCCGAATGTTTTGTATAAGGTCGGCTGCACAATTCACCCTGCAGGGTTTGTCGTGGCAGCCCCTCCCGCCATCTGCTGGGTCCCCCTGGAGGGCGGGCGGGGTCGCCACCTCTCAGGGCTGGCCACGGAGCTGCTCTGTGGAGCGGCAGCCCCGTGGGCCACTGCCCGGGCTGCGTCATCTTCCTGTGCCGCTGCTTGCCCCGCCCAAGAAACGGGAGAGTCACGTGCTCCTGAAGTGGGCGTGGCAAGGGGGTCTGTAACTGGCCTTTCGCCCTCTTCCTGCCCGCTCTGTCCTTCCTTCTGATCCCCATCCTGTGCCCTTTGGCCTGAAGCCCTGTGCGCCATCAGAAGGAAGCTCACATGCCAGGAGCTGATGGTTTTCTNCGTGGGCCACTGCCCGGGCTGCGTCATCTTCCTGTGCCGCTGCTTGCCCCGCCCAAGAAACGGGAGAGTCACGTGCTCCTGAAGTGGGCGTGGCAAGGGGGTCTGTAACTGGCCTTTCGCCCTCTTCCTGCCCGCTCTGTCCTTCCTTCTGATCCCCATCCTGTGCCCTTTGGCCTGAAGCCCTGTGCGCCATCAGAAGGAAGCTCACATGCCAGGAGCTGATGGTTTTCTTGAATCTGACATTGAGAAAGTGTGCATACGAGTGTTTTCTTTTTGTGTATTGATTCTAACTTTTTTAAACTTTATCGGGATATAATTTTAGTCTTAGAGAAGATTATAAGAATGACGATAGTGCAGGACTCCCCGTGGAGTTGTTATTCTAGAGTCATTTCTAGAGTCACCTATTTTTAACATTCTCCTTAGTTTTTCCCTCTCCTCGTGTGTGTGTGTGTGTGTGTGTGTGTATGTGTGTGTGTATAAATGTATAGATTCGGGGGGTGGGAACCATTTGAGAGTATGTTGTAATCATCAGAGTACTTAGGTCCTGTAATATTTTTTCCTAAGAGTAAGGATACGCTCTTACCTAATTGGCACAGTTACCAAACCTCAGTCAGTTTTGCAAGAGAAAATACTTTGATCTAATCTGTCATTCATATGCTGGTTTTGTCAGTTGACTTAACAGTGTTCTTTGTAACATTTCTTTTCCTTCATTCTAGGGTTAGATACTACCTTTAGTTGTCATATCTTCATAACCTCCTTTAATCTGGAACATTTCCACAATCATTTTCTTAAATCTTTTGCAACACTGACATTTTTGAAGAATACAGTTTTGTTTTAAAAGAATATTCCTCTTCTGGGGTTTTCTGATGTTTCCTCATGAATTAGATTCCCCTGAAACACTTCAGTACATGGTGATACATTTTTCTTAGTGTCTTATCTGGAGACATGCAATGGTTAGTGACGTTAACTTGATCACCCACTGAAGGTATTGTCCAGTTTCTCCCCTGTACGTTTACTCTTTTTTCCTTTGAAACTAATAGCTGTGAGTAGAGAGCTACTTAGTGACCTTGCATAGCCTCTTCATAAAAATTTCTCCCAGTTAATTTTTGTAATTTTTAAAAAACTTTATTAGGTTATCTTAAGATAATAACGTGAGGTTTTAAAAGCAAATTAGCTACTGCCTATTGAAATACTTTCTCTAGCAAGGTTAAACCAACATAAAATTACTGTATATTCAGAAACTGAACTGGTTGATTGGTTGCTTTTTCAAAGAATCAGAATGGTTGATTTTTCCTTGTCTGAGCTGTCCTCCTCTGTTTGTATATATTTACCTCATTAGTTAGAAAAATAGTCACCACCATTTCACTGTAGCAAAAATAATCAACTTTATCTCCTTCAGGCAATTTCTAATAGGAGGTTCATTATATTTGTGCGTTCAGTCATGTCTGACCCTTTGTGGCCCCATGGACTATACCCTGCCGGATTCTTCTGTCCGTGGGATTTTCCAGGCAGGGATACTGGAGTGGGTTGCCATTTCCTGCTCCAGGGATCTTCCCGATCCAAGGATCAAACTTGTGTCTCTTGCATCTCCTGCATTGGCTGGCAGATTGTTTACCACTAGCACCACATGGGAAGCCCCTACTAGAAGACTGAAGTGAAGTGAAGTGAAGTTGCTCAGTCGTGTCCGACTCTTTGCGACATCATGGACTGTAGCCTACCAGGCTCCTCTGTCCATGGGATTTTCCAGGCACTAGTACTGGAGTGGATTGCCATTTCCTTCTCCAGGAGATCTTGCCAACCCGGGTCTCCTGCATTGTAGACAGACGCTTTACCACCTGAGCCACCAAGGAAGTCAGTAGAAGATTATCAGGCATCAAAAATACCAAACTTTTACCAAAAGCTTAAACAGGGATTAAAATTTTTTGGTAAGCAATTGAAATTAAAAAAAGAAAAGTTATTGTGAGCACTGTGGGCTGATAAGGAGCATTTAGAAGTTAATACAGGCACATTTACTGTGTTTTGCATCTACTGGATTTTTTGCAAATTGGAGATTCCTGGGCACCCTTGGTGTCTAACAAGCCTGTCGATAACGTTTTCCTGCAGCATTTGCTCATTTCATGTCTCTGTATCACACGATAATTCTCACAACATTGCACACTTTTTCATGATGATTATATTTGCTATGGTGATCTGTGATCAGGGATCCTGATGTTGCTGTTGTAGTTGTTTTGGATGCCACAAACAACGCAACATAAGACGGTGGACTTATTCCGTAAATGTTGCGTGTGTTCTGAGTGCTCTGCTGACCAGCCCTCCCCGTGTCGCTCTCCTCCTTGTTGGGCCTCTCTAGTCCCTGAGACACAGGAACACTGAAGTTAATAACCTTACAGTGGCCTCTCAGTGTTCAAGTGAAAGGAAGAGTTGACTGTCTCTCATTTTAAGTCAGAAGCTAGGAGTGACTAAGCTTAGCGAGGAGGGGGTGTTAAAAGCTGAGACGGCAGAAAGCTAGGCCTCCTGTGCCAGTTAGCCAGGCTGTGAATGCAAAGGGAGAGTTTTTAAAGGAAATTAAAAGTGCTTTGCCAGTGATCACATAAATGATGAGAAAGCAAAACAGCTTTATTGTTGAAATGGTGAAAGTTGTAGCTTTCTGGATAGAAGATAAAACCAGCCACAGCATTCCTCTAAACCAAAGCATAGTCCAGGGAAAGGCCCAAACTCACTTCCGTTCTGTGAAGGCGGGCTGAAAGAGGTGAGGAATCTATAGAAGAGAAATTTCAAGTTGGCAGAGGTTGGCTCATGAGGTTTGGGCGAAGAAGCCATCTTACAACATGAACATGCAGGATGAAGCAGCTAATGCTGATGGAGAAGCTGCAGCAAGTTATCCAGAAGATCTGGCTCAGACAGTTAATGAAGGTGGCTGCCCCAGACAGACCTTCAGTGTGGAAGAAACAGCCTTACGCTGGAAGAAGATGGCATCTAGGACTTCCGTAGCTGGAGAGGAGAGGTCAGTGCCTGCCTTCAAAGCTTCATGGGACAAAGTGACTCTTGTTAGGGGCAGTGCAGCTAGTGACTTGAAGTCAAAGCCAGTGCTCATTGACCATTCTGGAAATCCTAGAACCCTTCCAAATTATGCTAACTTTACTCCTTTTCTGCTCTATACATGAACACCAAAGCCCGAATGACAGCACATCTGTTTACAGCAAAGTTAATGAGTATATGAAGCCCATTGCTGAGACCTACCACTCAGAATAAAAGCTTCCTTTCAGAATGTGACTGCTTATTGAGAACGCACCTGGTTACCCTAGAGCTCTGAGGGAGATGCAGGACGTTCATGCTGTTTTCATGCCTGCTGATATCCATCTGCAGCCCGAGGATCAAGGAGTAGCATCGATTTTCAAGTCTTATTATTTAAGTAATATATTTTGTGAGGGTATAGCTGCCATGGATAGTGATTCCTTTGATGGGTCTGGGCAAGGTCAATTGGAAACCTTCTAGAAAGGATTCACCATTGTAGATGCCATTAAGAACATTCATGGGAAGAGGTCACAGTATCAGCAGGAATTTGAAAGAAGTTGATTCCAGCTCTCATAAATGACTTTGAAGGGTTCAAGACATTAGTAGAAGTAACTGCATATGAGGTGAAAATAGCAAGAGAACTAGACTTAGAAGTGGAGCCTTGAAGATGTGGCTGAATTGTTGCAGTCTAAGAATAAAACTTTAAGGGATGAGGAGTTACTTCTGGTTGAGTGAAGAAAGTAGTTTCTTTTTAAAAATTCATTTATTTCTTTAAACAGGTTCACTTTTTAATTTATTTTTGGCTGTGCCGTGTCTTTGCTGCTATGCACAGGCTTCCTCTGGTTGTGGAGAGTAGGGGGTACTCTGTAGTTGTGGTGCGTGGCTTCACATTGCAGTGGCTTCTCTTGTGGAGTGCGAGCTCAGCACTAGGAGGTGTGTGGGCTTAGTTGCCCCACAGCATGTGGAATCTTCCTGGACCAGAGATCAATCCAATGTCCCCTGCATTGGCAGGTGGATTCTTATCCACTGGACCACCAGGAAAATCTAAGAAAGTAGTTTCTTGACATCAGAATCTACTCCTGGTGAAGATGCTATGAAGATGATTGACATGACAACAAAAATTTAGAATGTAACGTAAACATAGTTTATAAAACAGCAGCAGGGTTTAAGAGGATTGACTCCAGTTTTGAAAGTTCTATGGGTAAAATACTCTCAAACAGCACTGTACACTACAGAGAAATCATTCATGAAAGGAGGACTTGGTCAGTGTGACAAACTTCATTGTTGTCTTAAGAAATTTCCACAGCCACTTCAGCCTTCAACAAGCACCACTGAGATCAGTCAGCAAGCGTGAATGCTGAGGCAAGATTTTCCACCAGCAAAAAGATTATGGCTTGTTGCAAATTCAGATGATGGTTAGCATTTTTTTAGTAATAAAGTATTTTTTAATTAAGGTATATTGTTTGTTTAGGCATGCATTTGCACACTTAATGGACAAGTGTATAGCACGAATATAACTTTTAGATGCACCAAGAAGTCAAAAAATTCACGTGACTCACTTTAATTTGACACTCACTTTATTTGGGGGAGGGGGGTGTCTATAAGTGAACGCTGCATCTCGTCAAGGTAAGCCTGAGTATTGGGCTACCTGGGCATATCTTCTCTGCTGTGTGCAGAGGTGAGCTCCTGGCAGAAGCCCCTTCACCTGCAGACCACATCTGCCAACTAAAGTGGACCATTCTCCATATGTGATACAATGAGGTTAGTACTACTGTTCAGTATATTATATTGAAAATAATATGATTAATCCAGAAAAAAAAAATAGGAGTTTTTGTGACTGTGCCTCTGTAGGGACCCTAGAAACTAAAACACTCTTCCTTCTCATCGGTGAGAAAAGTCGTTTCTTCGTGGTAAGGTGACTTTCTCATGTGCAGTTCTTATTTCATGTTAAAACTATGCAGGGGGAATTGCCTGCAGGGTGACACTGGGTTAGCCTCCTAGCCCCGTCCCTTGGGACTGGGTAAGTCAGTTAGTCCCTGGCTTTCTCCTTAATTATAAAACAGAGATGTTGATACCTGCTACATGAAGTTATTAGGAGTGAAGGCGATCTGCTTGTAAGGTGAGTTAGTGCCTGGCCACTAGATGGTGCAGAGCGTAGGGATGGTTATGATTATTTTTCCTGAGAAGTCCAGTGAGGGGATGGGCATGGTCCCTGAGGAAGATGTCACATCAACAGTCTGATCTGTGTCTGCTGGGAACCAGGGGCCAGAGCCAGCAGTAAATCCATCATGGGACCCACAAGCCTAGATGTCTAGTCTGGTCCCAGGGTGCTGGGATCAGAGGACGACTGGGTTCTTAATCTGCCAGGGCCGACTATCAGCCAGCAGACACTGTTTCAGCCCCGGGATGGTTCTTACAGCTTGGAAGATGCCAAGGTGCGTCATGGCACTCTATGGCCAGATGCTGGTGTTGGGGGGAGGGGAGGCCTGGGAAGCCCACGCGGACATCCAGGAGGAGCCACCAGCCTTCTCCGGAGCATGTGTGGTTGGGGGTGGCTCTGCCCAGTGTGCGCTCGGTGCTGAGGGGTGTGTCGGGTTGTCTAGACATCCTGGCCGCCAGCCTGGGATTTTACTCCCCGGGGACATGCAGTTGACCCGCCACCAAACTGCCGCGGGACGCTGAGACTGTAAAGCTTGGAATAAACACACCTGAAAGTCTGATTGGAGTCCTGCCTTTCACTTAGTAAGATGGTCAGGGCATCGGGCTTGCTCAACTGTGGCTGTGTTTTCGCCATTTGCCTCTGTGTTTTTGCCGTTTGCCTCTGTTTTCACTGTTTGCCTCTGTGTTTTCGCCATTTGCCTCTGTGTTTTCGCCATTTGCCTCTCCAGCTTCCCCAGGACTTGTGGTCTTTGCAGGGCAGCCTCAGTTGTGCTGCCTGTGTTCTGGCCCCTGCTTCCCTCCCATCACTTTTGAGACTTGCTGTCCCAGACAGGGAAGCTCAGGAAGACAGTCTGTGTGTGATGTTAAAAAAAAAATGGCAACCTAATACCACCAGAAATAGGTATTATTTAAATGAACCAAAATAAGGCAGAGGCGACTTTAATTAGCTTTTTCTTGGTTCAGTATTTTGGTTGGATGGAATTGCTTATTTTACGTTTACATTTTCTTTGTATCCTTAAAAAGGATGCCTAAGGATTAAACAAAGTACCAAAAGAATCACACTATTTTCAGCTCTCTGGCAAAGCTGGTATAAAGCTACTTCATTGTTGCCCTAAATTGATTTAATCTTTCTGGAAAGAAAACTAGCTGAGTGTAACCAAAGCTAGAAAATTATTCATAACTTCTTTTGCCCCTGGCTGGTCAATTTTAGGACTGTCTCCCACAGAAATAGCTTCTCCCACAGAACCAACAGAGGGACTAAAATATGCTTTGCACAGAGAACGTTTTCCTGCTCTTTGTGACAGTGAGAATGTACAATCAGCAGAAATGTGAGCTGTGGAGAGGAGCACGGGGCATAAAGGACTGCAGTGATCCTGAGTTGTTCTCGGGTGGGGGGAGAGACGCTGGGAGAATGGCTGTTCCCTGGATGGCGTGCACAGTCCTCTTAACCACATGGCCTAGAGCTCCCAGAGTCCTCTGCGGGATCCTCATCCCATACCCGTGTGGGACCCACAGCCGACAAGAGGCCAGGCCAGGCTCCTGAAGGCTTTCGAACCAGGGCCCTCGTGCTGTGCTCGCTGTGTCTTCATCAGCTCAGTCATTGAGAATGATGGAAATGGGGTGAATGCTTACTGGCTTATTTTCTGTTTCCTTTTAAAATGGAATTTATACAGAAAAAAACCCTAATTCTGAACGTAACAGTTCTTTTATTAAGCTGGTGATATATGTTCATTGTTGCTTAGAAACACAGACTGACTGACTATGGGCTTCTGAGTAGCTCAGCCTCTGGTAACTGACTGTCAACAGAGCAGGAATAACCCAGCTTTTCATTTAAAATCCCAGACTTTTTGAGGTTTCTATAGTTTCTGTATAAAGAGAANTCTTTTATTAAGCTGGTGATATATGTTCATTGTTGCTTAGAAACACAGACTGACTGACTATGGGCTTCTGAGTAGCTCAGCCTCTGGTAACTGACTGTCAACAGAGCAGGAATAACCCAGCTTTTCATTTAAAATCCCAGACTTTTTGAGGTTTCTATAGTTTCTGTATAAAGAGAAGCCCTAATTCTGGACAGAATGGAGATTTTATGTAAGCTGAGGTTTTTAAATGAGGCATTTTCAGTTGGTAGAAAACAGTGTCTGCATGTGTGGCCAGGTATCTTTGCAGCAGTTTAACGAGGTAGGGGAGTGCTCACGGGTGAACGTTGCAGGGTGGCTGGGAGCCCTGTGCCTTGCATTGGACCTGTTCCCGTGTGTTCACGTACACGGCCACATACATTTGACCCCCTTGTGTACATGCACCCACTAGACACACAGACGGGAGCTGCCACGTTCTCTCATGCTGTTCCTTTGTCTGACCTGAACGCTTTCAGAGCCGTGGTTCTGGTGTGCTGGACTTGAGTCCTGGCTGGGCTTTGACAGCAGGCTCCAGAAGGACAGCATCTGCAGGTGTCCACGGTCCGTAGCAGGAAGCCCCAGGCACCCTTAATCACAGGCAGGTTGGTCGGGATGGCTCACTGTTGTGAGCGTGTCTGTTTTTATGCTGGCAAACAGGTGGCCAGTGGCCGTTTTTTGTTTTTTTTTTCCTCCGCAGTCATTTATTCATTTCTGAAGAAATTGTTGACATGGTGACCTCCCCCACACCATCTCTCCCTATATTGCCCACCAGTGCAGGGCAGCATCGGCCATGTCAGCTCAGCCGTGCACCGTTCACCTCTATGGAGAAGAAAAAGATGGTAACACCTCATCTCGGCTCCTAGGAGGGAGACAGGGTAGCCGTGTGTATGTAAATGCATGCAGATAAATTCAGCTGAGAGGTGAACATGAAGTGCATTAGAAACACGGAAGTTTGAGTGAGATTTAGATCCTCTCTTGGATGTTTACAGTGGACCCGTTCCTGGTCTTTCTGTCAATGAAGGGAGTAGAAAAATAGATCTACTTGACAGCAAGCAGGAAAATTGAAGGAGGACTGCTTATAGAAAAGTTTGAAAGCCAGTGCCCTGGGCTTCCCTCCAGGCTCGTGCATCTGTTCCCAAAGAAGTCTCCCCTGTCTTCCTGGCCCCACACAGCAAGCAGCCTCTCAGGCACAACGTGTGCTCCTCCCACGCTTAGACTCTCAGCCGCTGGACAGCATCCCACCCTCTGCACACCATACAAGGCTCCAGGACCTGCCCCCAGCCTTGTCTGTCACTGGTCACCATGGGCACCCCTCTGCAGCCACACTGGAAGAGCTTTGGTATTAGTATTTAGAATTTGAGCAAAATCTAGCTTAACTCAGCCATTCATTCTGAGAATGTGTTGATGTCCGTATTTAAGGAGTCTGAGAACTTATAGTGAAACATACTTGGTAAATCAGCTTTACATACCGTTTTCAAAACAATCATTTATACAAAGATATAGGAATATATTTGTTACTCAGCAGTCATCAAAGTGTTTATTGTATGTTCCATTGTGTCCCTGCTGTGGAAAAACTATTCAAAGTCCTACCGGTTTTCTCTGGGAGGGCTTTCTAGAGAGGACGTGTACTGGTTAGCTTTTGCTGTGTAACAAATTACCCTAAGATCTAGCAGTATGAAACAACAAATGTTTATTATCTCATATAGTTTCCCTGGGTTGGGAATCCAGAAATGGCTTTGCTGAGTGGTTCAGGCTCAGGGTCTCTTACAAGGTCAGAGTGCCCTGAGGCTTCCAAGTTCACAGTGATGGTTGCAGGGAGATCTCACATCCTCCCTAGCTGTTGACATGTGGCCTCAGTTCCTTATCAACTGGAGCTTACCATCAGCTGCCTGTGTGTCCTCACAGCATGGCAGGCATTTTCCCTGAGAATAGGTGAGCCAGAATGGATGGGTGGGTGGATGAATGGATGGGTGGATGGATGGATGGGTGGGTGGATGGATGGATGGGTGGATGG